>CM062922.1:51493302-51698604 GCA_031878705.1 Tapirus indicus
TTACAACGGCTGTTGCATTTCAACTCTGTAGTCTCTACCATCCACTGCGCACGTTTTCCCTTTTCCCTTCGACACTGGCTCCAAAGGCCTGTTGGGATAAATGTTGTATCCACTGTGAGGCAAGACGAGGGCGAGAGCCTGGGGCAGTGATGTGGGCTACAGAGGCACCAGATGGCGTATATAGATGACGCAGGGCAGTGGCTGCCGGAGGGTAGGTGGATCTACAGGTCTGGAGATGCCAACAAGAGAAAGGACAGAAGGCGTGCATTGGTGGGAAAGCCTTCCTATGGGACGAGAAGGCATCTCCACAGTCTCTTTGGGGACAGGATGGAAGGAGGCACCCCTTCCTGGAACAAGGAGGCCCAAGGCCTGGCTTCCTCATGGAAGCTCCTGAGTCCAGCGCGCCCTCTCCCTGCCTGGGCTAGCCAGCTGCTTCTCGCCTCTCCCCTAGCTTCCCCTCTCCCTCCTTCTCATCCACCCCAGGTGTGTGCTCAGGGACAGCGAGGCCCCCTAGCCCACAAAAACGACCGCCCCCTCCTCTCCATTGCTTGGGGAGGGAGCTGGATCCACGTTCTCAAGCCACAGGAGGAGAGAGAACCCGCAAGGGCAGGAGGCAACCGGTTCCCTAGCTGGTTTTCCTGCCTGGCAGCCACATTGAGGGGCCTGGAATCCTTGCTCCCCTTTGAGGGGCCTGTGTTACACGAGGCCCATGCTGCTGGCCAAGTTGGCTTCTCACCCACTGCCCCTCAGAGGACTGGCAGAAATATCCTGTGGAGTCCACTCTTACCCAGAAGAGAACCTGGGAAATGCTCCAGCAGAAGCCCCCCGACTCTGCCCACTGGACCACTTCGGAGCTACGCTTCTGTCAGCCCGTCCTTCCCTCGAGGGCCCTTGGCGAGAGGAGAAATGACCTAAGAAGCTACACTCTTCGCTGTCTCATTTGAGACAAGAGGAAAGGGTGGTGCGTCTTCCCAGAAGGCGGCCTCAGTGTCTGTGGTCACAGAGGCTTGTGGAGCAAGAGTGCCCGCTACCCACCAGGGGTTATCCAGCTGCTTTGGACATCTCACCTGGCTGAGGTCTCCTCCTCCTCCTCCTCCTCCTCTTCCTCCTCCTTCTCCTTAGTGCTCCTTCTCATCCTCCTCCTGGTCTTCTATCCTGGTGCTCCCTGAGTGCCCATCTTCCTTTTGTGCCACGGAACCTCTCACTCCACCACAGATTACACATTTCCTTGGGTTGTGCTGAACTTCAAATGAGGAAATATATGTAAGAGTGCCACAAATGCTCAAGAATTGTGATCTCTTATTTATCTTTATCAGTAACATCATCTGAATCATCAGGAATCATCTAAGTCTTTCTTTTTTAACATTTGGCATTTTCATTGTCTGAATATATTAATATACGTTTAAACATTATGTACTTTTTGAATAATAAATTGTTTTGGCTATTTAATTATCAAAACCAGTGGTGCAGACATATGCATGGTGATGGATAAAAACTAGACTATTGGTGGTATGCATGATGCAATCTATACAGAAACTGGTATATAACAATGTACACCCAAAATTAACAATGTTATAAACCAATATGACCTCAACAAAATAATTTTTAAAAAACTAGTGGTGCAGAGAATGTGTTTACACATATATCCTTGGTAATTCTGTACGATACAGCCTGTCCTCTTATCCGTCCTGTAGCCAATCTACCAATGTTAAACACCTTTCACGAAATTTTGCCAGCAATCAAACCCTTGAGGATATTATTTGAATACTCTGAAAAGGCTATAAGCCAAACCATAACTTTTCAAAACTCTCCTTTGCTCTCCCATTGCTTGTTTCATAACCCACAGCTCATCTTTCCTTCTCCTCCAAGCTCTCCAACAAAGTTCTCCTGCATTCTATGCCTTGTGGGTCTTCTCCCCCACCCCACTTTCTTCCAGCTTCTTCACTGAAGAAGGAGAAAAAGGAGAAGTTGGAAGAGGAGAAAGAGGAGGGAAAGGAAAAGGAAGTGGGAGGGGAGGAGAACAAGGATGAGGAGGAGAAAGAGGAGGACTAGAAGGAGAAGGAGGAGGAGGGGAAGGAGGAGAAGACGACCTGAATATGGAGGAAGCTTCTCACAGGCCAGGAGCGGGTAAGGAAGGGCATCCATGACAGAATTTCTTTCAGCGAACAGTAAAGGGGTAAATTTGGGGACATTACAGTCTTTGAAAACTTTACTCCATTTCATAAGTAATCCATCATTTTCCTTTACATAAATCAGAACTCCTACAACCCCTGACCCCCATCACCTAAATTCTGATTCTTGTTTACAGAGAAATGGTCAAAAACAAGAAATTGTATATCACAGTTCAGAATCTAGTCATTAAAATTTCAGATTTCCCAGAGAATTTAAAAAGAAAGAAATGAGTAAAACAACTTCGATGGTTCCAACAGAGTAGCGCCATCGTTTTACACTCATAATGTAGAAACACAATCTCAGAAGACGGAAACTCTTGAAATTGAATAAATCAAGTTTACCTTTAAAATAGGAAGAGAATAAAAACTCCCCAAATGTGACTGATCTTCGATTTGAAACTACAGTTAGGTCGGGGAATCCTCCAAAGATTTTTGAATGAAAATCAATCACTGGTAGTCTCGCTAACGCAGTCACCACCTCCCCGCCCCGCCCCCCCGCCGCCCCCCCCCACCCGTACCCCCAAATCGGAATGTGTTCGAAGAGCGTCTAAGTGGCATAAAACAAAACCGGATGAGCAGTTCCCCGATTCTGTAGGTCGTTTTCTCTTCTTAAAAATATAATTTTCAGGCTGACACCTGTTGCACACATTGCTAGCCACACGGAATCCTTCCCTGAACACCTATGGGCCCACGGGACACCCGCAGGCGCGGTGGCTGACGATGTTAATCAATTCGGTTCACGGCGTCCGGTGTACAGACCCCAGGGACCTCTCGCCCCCTCTGTGCGACGCCCCCTCTCCGCAGCTTCCCTCCTGTCCACGCGGGTTCCTCTCCACACGCCTCCCCCACCACTGGGGTGTCCGCCGGGCCCCGTGGCTGTTCTCCTTCCGGGAGATCCTCACTCCGTAGTGAGACGTGGCGCAGCGGTCAGTCCAAGGTGCAGCATGCAAATCAGTGGCCTGACGGCTCTTTGGGTTCCTGGGATCTTCCAGGAGAAAGGCTGAAAGTAACAATGGTCTTCCGTCCAGGTATTCAAAATCGCAGACCCGCCGGAAACTCTGGCATGTTGAAAGGTACAAACTCGCGAGCGAGGTGGTTACTACGCAGCACGCAGCACGCCACATGCTACTCCATATGTGAGAGTACCTCAGGGCCCCAGGGCTCTGCAAGGTCCCAGTTTAGATCGACACCTTATTGTGCTCTGCTCAGAGTTGAACTGTGGCTTTTAGTTCTCCTTTTCCTACTCCTGCTGGCCAGAACAACGAAAGGACCAGACTTGCCGGTGCCACAGGCAAGCAAGGAGGAGGCGTAAAAGGAGGGGGTGGGTAAAATGAGATTAGGCGTAATGCATTGGCCGGGAATCGAACCCGGGTCACCCGCGTGGGAGGCGAGAATTCTGCCACTGAACCACCAATGCTCCCCTTTCTCACGGCTCATGAAGGTCTCTAGAAAAAATCTCTACGGAGACCGCAGGCTCGGAGGCAGGCAAACAAAAAGATTGTAAATTAGACTTACACAGTTGCCTTTGGACAGAGCTAGCAAACAGAAAGGCACTCGAAGCAAAGGCTTGGGAAGGAGACTTACTTATGTCAGGCAACAGCATAAAGTGGGGACATTCAAATTAAAATGTCTGTTTTGTCAGCCCACACCACAACTCTGAAAAAGGCTCTTTCCAACCGTATAACAGACCCCTGCAGGAAAACATTGCAAATTCATCCAGATGCCTTGTTAATGATCCTGCACTGCCAACTGTCAACCTCAAACTGTTACCTTAGAGAGTCTGAGAAAGTAATCTAACTTGCTAGGTTAGGTAAGCAAAATTCTAATCCAGAGAAGAAATAAGAAGCTGAAGCAGAATTAGATTGGAATTAAAAGAAGGAAAGGGCGACAATCAAAACAGAGATAATGAAGGAACATTTGGGTCAATGGAATTAGTTCTTTGTAACTGTTTTTTTGTACAAGAATACTGGGTCAGTCTCGTAATCATTATTACCATAGTACGTGTCTGCTTTCCAAGGAGTTCCAAGCATTTGGATGGATAAGTGATATATCATAATTATAGTTGAAAGATTAGTTGATATTAAGTTTGCAATCAATGTTTTATTGTTCGGGAGAATCTAATCTCCTAACTTGGACTCCCTGTTGCGCTGAGTTTTAGCGTTTGTGACTCTGAGATGCATATGAAGCCTAGGCTTTAGTGTAGTGGTGATATAAGGAGCGGATTAAGTTGTCGAAAAATATTGATGGTTGAAATGTTAACATATTGGTCCTTTGATGAAATTGAAATGTAGAGAGATTTCTTCCCCCAATTATCCCTGGGGAAATTAAACTGAAGAAAGGAACCTGGAGAGCTCCCCTACGTGTTGAGACTAGGAATCATTTTGACTTTTTTTTTAATTGATATCTTAATAGTTTATAACACTGTGGGGTTTTAGTTGTACGTTATTGTTTGCCTGTCACCATGTGGATGTATCCCTTCACCCCTTGTGCCCACCCCCCTTCCCCTTGGTAACCACCAATCAGTTCTCTCTTGCCTGTGCTTAAAAGAGAACCCAGCAGAGAAAGATACGCATTAGCCGAGAATCAAACCCGGGTCTCCCAGGTGGGAGGTGAGAATTCTGCCATTGAACCACCAACGCCCCACCCTTTGCTGCTAGAGTAGGTCTCATCAGGAAGAGCCTTAGGAAGGAGTTGGAAAACACAGTTCTAAAAAGAAGTTTATACAGGCCTCTTGGTAGACATGCAGAACAAACAGAAAAGACACCCAGAGCACAGGCTTGCATAGGAGACTTCCACCAGGCACTACTATAAAACTCTGGCATTCAAACCGTAATACTAGAATTCAAATTCAAATCAAATGTCCTCACTGATGATACATTCTCTTTGCCCTCCCATTGCTTGGTGCCTCCCAAACCCTTTCCTCTCAACCTTGAGAAAAACACCAGCTTTTTCCCTGAACAGGCATTGTGACTCTTTGAAAGACAGGGAGCTGCAGACATGCAATCATGCTTCTCTTGCTGAGAAGCACAGCTAGGTGGAGGCTGAGTCATAAACTTGTGCTCAACAAGGAAAATGATCAACACCTTGACCTGAAAGAACTTTGGTTCTATCTGCCCTCTGCCCAGCACCCAGCTCTGGTCAACATGCTTTCAATCACCACCTACATCAACCACATCTACACTGATTCCCACATCCCTTTCTAAACTACAAACCTGCACTTCCAAGTCACAACTCCTAATTCTCAAGTCAATGCCTCATATGCATCTCAGAGTCACGAATGCTAAAACTCAACACACAGTGAGTTCCCTGTCAGCATCACACACCACCCTCTACCTCAATACTCTAAGATCAGATGCAGGCACAGCATTTCCCAAACAGTAGTGCACTGTCCTGAGTGTTTCAACCAATCACCAAAACACCACCAAAATCTGCTCCTACCCCTGCACAGTATACTCACCCTCACCACCAATCACCCTGTTGTCCCTTGCTGCCTCTTTGGACATACTCTCTCATCTTCCCAGCACAGAAATTTATGTCCAGTATAATCAACAGACAGTGCTTAACTTTATTGGCTGCACCACTGCCTTACTGCCACTTTACGACTGCACTCTTCCACCCATCAACTCTTACCTCCATTATTACAACCAGATAAAAAGCCAGCCTCCCTACAGCCAGTCTAGTCTACTCCAATCCATTTGCCACACTGCATCGTGAGTGACCCTTCCATAGCCTAAATCTGGACATACTTGTAGCCTAAAACTGCCTAGTGTCCCCAAATTCATTCACTAAAATATCTTAGCGCCTTCATGACATGTGTTCTGGCTTCCTCCATCCTCATCATCTGAATATCTCTCGCCAATTCTCAAGTCCAGCAGCAGTGAAGTGTCAGAAACTCTCACTTTCAGACACTTGCTTCTCTCCACAAGGGATGGTCTCTCACGACTTCCTCTGCCTTCTTCAAATTCATTCTCATCCTTCAGGTCTCAGTTCAGGAGTCCTTTCCTCTGGAAAGACTTCCCTGACTGTCTGAATTGAGTGTGCGGTGTGTCCACTTTTATTTTGGCATTAATTGTACTCTAATGAAGTCACATTTTACTTGACTCTGTCTTCCAAAGACATATTTTTACATAAAGTTTTGCTTGAGTGTAGGGTAGTAATCGGATCTTGGATGGATCTTTAGAGTTGAAAAAAAGTCAAGAGCCAGAAAGGAGAGAAGAAGGGTATGGCGTGGTGTGGTGAATGGAGATAAATCCTGGAGTGCAAATTATACTTACACTCTTGTGTAGGTCTCTGTAAGACTCTAGAGTTTGAAAGCTGATCATTTTGATCCTTGGACTTTTCAAGGGACTCAAAAGAGGCATCGGAGGAGAGAAGCTCTGAGGCCCTAGGGTTGTTGTGCACGGGTTGGTGCTTGGCCTGTACCAAGCTAATTGTAAACAAAAGAAGCAAAGAGTGAAAATATGAATATCAGACAAAAGCAAAGGGCAGGAAAAAAAAAAGCTTTACATTGGACAGGAGAGTAACATTCTAGCATCTACCCAGAATCTAATCAAATTGGTTTTCCCTGGCATGGCCTCCTCAAGTGGCCAAAGAGGGTGTAGTTAAAGGGAAGAAATCTTAGAGTGAAATTTTCACTTATTCAACATTTTGTAAGTCTCTCTCAAACGCAAGAATTTAAAAGCAGGACCCTTCGATCGTTGGCCTTTTCCAAGGATTCAAAAGAGGCATAGGAGAAGAGAAGCTCAATTATCACCCAGATCTTCTGGACTAATTCAGTCACATCCCCAAACACGAGCCTCCCCAACAGTCACTGGGTCCTGAATGCCTGTTCAGGGAAAAAGCTGGTGTTTTTCTCAAGGTTGAGAGGAAAGGGTTTGGGAGGCACCAAGCAATGGGAGGGCAAAGAGAATGTATCATCAGTGAGGACATTTGATTTGAATTTGAATTCTAGTATTACGGTTTGAATGCCAGAGTTTTATAGTAGTGCCTGGTGGAAGTCTCCTATGCAAGCCTGTGCTCTGGGTGTCTTTTCTGTTTGTTCTGCATGTCTACCAAGAGGCCTGTATAAACTTCTTTTTAGAACTGTGTTTTCCAACTCCTTCCTAAGGCTCTTCCTGATGAGACCTACTCTAGCAGCAAAGGGTGGGGCGTTGGTGGTTCAATGGCAGAATTCTCACCTCCCACCTGGGAGACCCGGGTTTGATTCTCGGCTAATGCGTATCTTTCTCTGCTGGGTTCTCTTTTAAGCACAGGCAAGAGAGAACTGATTGGTGGTTACCAAGGGGAAGGGGGGTGGGCACAAGGGGTGAAGGGATACATCCACATGGTGACAGGCAAACAATAACGTACAACTAAAACCCCACAGTGTTATAAACTATTAAGATATCAATTAAAAAAAAAGTCAAAATGATTCCTAGTCTCAACACGTAGGGGAGCTCTCCAGGTTCCTTTCTTCAGTTTAATTTCCCCAGGGATAATTGGGGGAAGAAATCTCTCTACATTTCAATTTCATCAAAGGACCAATATGTTAACATTTCAACCATCAATATTTTTCGACAACTTAATCCGCTCCTTATATCACCACTACACTAAAGCCTAGGCTTCATATGCATCTCAGAGTCACAAACGCTAAAACTCAGCGCAACAGGGAGTCCAAGTTAGGAGATTAGATTCTCCCGAACAATAAAACATTGATTGCAAACTTAATATCAACTAATCTTTCAACTATAATTATGATATATCACTTATCCATCCAAATGCTTGGAACTCCTTGGAAAGCAGACACGTACTATGGTAATAATGATTACGAGACTGACCCAGTATTCTTGTACAAAAAAACAGTTACAAAGAACTAATTCCATTGACCCAAATGTTCCTTCATTATCTCTGTTTTGATTGTCGCCCTTTCCTTCTTTTAATTCCAATCTAATTCTGCTTCAGCTTCTTATTTCTTCTCTGGATTAGAATTTTGCTTACCTAACCTAGCAAGTTAGATTACTTTCTCAGACTCTCTAAGGTAACAGTTTGAGGTTGACAGTTGGCAGTGCAGGATCATTAACAAGGCATCTGGATGAATTTGCAATGTTTTCCTGCAGGGGTCTGTTATACGGTTGGAAAGAGCCTTTTTCAGAGTTGTGGTGTGGGCTGACAAAACAGACATTTTAATTTGAATGTCCCCACTTTATGCTGTTGCCTGACATAAGTAAGTCTCCTTCCCAAGCCTTTGCTTCGAGTGCCTTTCTGTTTGCTAGCTCTGTCCAAAGGCAACTGTGTAAGTCTAATTTACAATCTTTTTGTTTGCCTGCCTCCGAGCCTGCGGTCTCCGTAGAGATTTTTTCTAGAGACCTTCATGAGCCGTGAGAAAGGGGAGCATTGGTGGTTCAGTGGCAGAATTCTCGCCTCCCACGCGGGTGACCCGGGTTCGATTCCCGGCCAATGCATTACGCCTAATCTCATTTTACCCACCCCCTCCTTTTACGCCTCCTCCTTGCTTGCCTGTGGCACCGGCAAGTCTGGTCCTTTCGTTGTTCTGGCCAGCAGGAGTAGGAAAAGGAGAACTAAAAGCCACAGTTCAACTCTGAGCAGAGCACAATAAGGTGTCGATCTAAACTGGGACCTTGCAGAGCCCTGGGGCCCTGAGGTACTCTCACATATGGAGTAGCATGTGGCGTGCTGCGTGCTGCGTAGTAACCACCTCGCTCGCGAGTTTGTACCTTTCAACATGCCAGAGTTTCCGGCGGGTCTGCGATTTTGAATACCTGGACGGAAGACCATTGTTACTTTCAGCCTTTCTCCTGGAAGATCCCAGGAACCCAAAGAGCCGTCAGGCCACTGATTTGCATGCTGCACCTTGGACTGACCGCTGCGCCACGTCTCACTACGGAGTGAGGATCTCCCGGAAGGAGAACAGCCACGGGGCCCGGCGGACACCCCAGTGGTGGGGGAGGCGTGTGGAGAGGAACCCGCGTGGACAGGAGGGAAGCTGCGGAGAGGGGGCGTCGCACAGAGGGGGCGAGAGGTCCCTGGGGTCTGTACACCGGACGCCGTGAACCGAATTGATTAACATCGTCAGCCACCGCGCCTGCGGGTGTCCCGTGGGCCCATAGGTGTTCAGGGAAGGATTCCGTGTGGCTAGCAATGTGTGCAACAGGTGTCAGCCTGAAAATTATATTTTTAAGAAGAGAAAACGACCTACAGAATCGGGGAACTGCTCATCCGGTTTTGTTTTATGCCACTTAGACGCTCTTCGAACACATTCCGATTTGGGGGTACGGGTGGGGGGGGGGCGGGGGGGGCGGGGCGGGGAGGTGGTGACTGCGTTAGCGAGACTACCAGTGATTGATTTTCATTCAAAAATCTTTGGAGGATTCCCCGACCTAACTGTAGTTTCAAATCGAAGATCAGTCACATTTGGGGAGTTTTTATTCTCTTCCTATTTTAAAGGTAAACTTGATTTATTCAATTTCAAGAGTTTCCGTCTTCTGAGATTGTGTTTCTACATTATGAGTGTAAAACGATGGCGCTACTCTGTTGGAACCATCGAAGTTGTTTTACTCATTTCTTTCTTTTTAAATTCTCTGGGAAATCTGAAATTTTAATGACTAGATTCTGAACTGTGATATACAATTTCTTGTTTTTGACCATTTCTCTGTAAACAAGAATCAGAATTTAGGTGATGGGGGTCAGGGGTTGTAGGAGTTCTGATTTATGTAAAGGAAAATGATGGATTACTTATGAAATGGAGTAAAGTTTTCAAAGACTGTAATGTCCCCAAATTACCCCTTTACTGTTCGCTGAAAGAAATTCTGTCATGGATGCCCTTCCTTACCCGCTCCTGGCCTGTGAGAAGCTTCCTCCATATTCAGGTCGTCTTCTCCTCCTTCCCCTCCTCCTCCTTCTCCTTCTAGTCCTCCTCTTTCTCCTCCTCATCCTTGTTCTCCTCCCCTCCCACTTCCTTTTCCTTTCCCTCCTCTTTCTCCTCTTCCAACTTCTCCTTTTTCTCCTTCTTCAGTGAAGAAGCTGGAAGAAAGTGGGGTGGGGGAGAAGACCCACAAGGCATAGAATGCAGGAGAACTTTGTTGGAGAGCTTGGAGGAGAAGGAAAGATGAGCTGTGGGTTATGAAACAAGCAATGGGAGAGCAAAGGAGAGTTTTGAAAAGTTATGGTTTGGCTTATAGCCTTTTCAGAGTATTCAAATAATATCCTCAAGGGTTTGATTGCTGGCAAAATTTCGTGAAAGGTGTTTAACATTGGTAGATTGGCTACAGGACGGATAAGAGGACAGGCTGTATCGTACAGAATTACCAAGGATATATGTGTAAACACATTCTCTGCACCACTAGTTTTTTAAAAATTATTTTGTTGAGGTCATATTGGTTTATAACATTGTTAATTTTGGGTGTACATTGTTATATACCAGTTTCTGTATAGATTGCATCATGCATACCACCAATAGTCTAGTTTTTATCCATCACCATGCATATGTCTGCACCACTGGTTTTGATAATTAAATAGCCAAAACAATTTATTATTCAAAAAGTACATAATGTTTAAACGTATATTAATATATTCAGACAATGAAAATGCAAATGTTAAAAAAGAAAGACTTAGATGATCCTGATGATTCAGATGATGTTACTGATAAAGATAATAAGAGATCACAATTCTTGAGCATTTGTGGCACTCTTACATATATTTCCTCATTTGAAGTTCAGCACAACCCAAGGAAATGTGTAATCTGTGGTGGAGTGAGAGGTTCCGTGGCACAAAAGGAAGATGGGCACTCAGGGAGCACCAGGATAGAAGACCAGGAGGAGGATGAGAAGGAGCACTAAGGAGAAGGAGGAGGAAGAGGAGGAGGAGGAGGAGGAGACCTCAGCCAGGTGAGATGTCCAAAGCAGCTGGATAACCCTGGTGGGTAGCGGGCACTCTTGCTCCACAAGCCTCTGTGACCACAGACACTGAGGCCGCCTTCTGGGAAGACGCACCCCCTTTCCTCTTGTCTCAAATGAGACAGCGAAGAGTGTAGCTTCTTAGGTCATTTCTCCTCTCGCCAAGGCCCTCGAGGGAAGGACGGGCTGACAGAAGCGTAGCTCCGAAGTGGTCCAGTGGGCAGAGTCGGGGGGCTTCTGCTGGAGCATTTCCCAGGTTCTCTTCTGGGTAAGAGTGGACTCCACAGGATATTTCTGCCAGTCTCTGAGGGGCAGTGGGTGAGAAGCCAACTTGGCCAGCAGCATGGGCCTCGTGTAACACAGGCCCCTCAAAGGGGAGCAAGGATTCCAGGCCCCTCAATGGGCTGCCAGGCAGGAGAACCAGCTAGGGAACCGGTTGCCTCCTGCCCTTGCGGGTTCTCTCTCCTCCTGTGGCTTGAGAACGTGGATCCAGCTCCCTCCCCAAGCAATGGAGAGGAGGGGCGGTCGTTTTTGTGGGCTAGGGGGCCTCGCTGTCCCTGAGCACACACCTGGGGTGGATGAGAAGGAGGGAGAGGGGAAGCTAGGGGAGAGGCGAGAAGCAGCTGGCTAGCCCAGGCAGGGAGAGGGCGCGCTGGACTCAGGAGCTTCCATGAGAAGCCAGGCCTTGGGCCTCCTTGTTCCAGGAAGGGGTGCCTCCTTCCATCCTGTCCCCAAAGAGACTGTGGAGATGCCTTCTCGTCCCATAGGAAGGCTTTCCCACCATGCACGCCTTCTGTCCTTTCTCTTGTTGGCATCTCCAGACCTGTAGATCCACCTACCCTCCGGCAGCCACTGCCCTGCGTCATCTATATACGCCATCTGGTGCCTCTGTAGCCCACATCACTGCCCCAGGCTCTCGCCCTCGTCTTGCCTCACAGTGGATACAACATTTATCCCAACAGGCCTTTGGAGCCAGTGTCGAAGGGAAAAGGGAAAACGTGCGCAGTGGATGGTAGAGACTACAGAGTTGAAATGCAACAGCCGTTGTAGAGATTGGTGTGGTTTGAGTGTGGTACCATTATTTTGATATTCTGGTGTTGGTTTTTACTCCCGCTTCTGGCAGCAGTAACAGTTTTCCATTCGTGCATACTTCAGGCGCTGCCTTTGTTGGGTCAGTTAACATCAGCTCCCTACATCGATCTACAAACGGGACAGCCTCCGAGGACCTGGCCCACAGCTCGCCTTCCTCTCAACCGTCGCGGGTATCTCCTCCAGGCGCCTCTTTCCGAAGGCCTCATAAGCATCTCATTGCGAGCTGGGTTGGGGAGGCTCAGCCGACCGGCCCATTTGCAGGGTCCGCACCAACGGCCCGGCTCGGCTTGGTCTCGACTCGGTTACAGAGAGCTCAGCTGGTCGGCGCCGCTGGGGCGGCAAGGAGCGCGGGCTCGGGTGCAGCCCCACAGCACTTACTTACATAAATCCCACAGGGATTCGAACCTCTGCACGGCTGCGTACACCCGAGCAGGATGCTCGGTAGCCCTGTGAGGCCGCTTCTGCGGGCGGCTGACGTGGAGATAAGCAAGAGCGGTGAGCCCTGAGAAGCGGCCCGCCCTTGTTTCCCTTCCTCTGAGGGAGTCGACGACTCGGTGCGAGGAGCACGGGGCAGCACACGTCAGCAGATGAAAGGGAGATTGGTGCGTGGGGAGAGGCGGAGCAAAAGGATTCCCTGACCGGGAATCGAACCCGGGCCGCGGCGGTGAAAGCGCCGAATCCTAGCCACTAGACCACCAGGGAACTGGGGGCCGCCGCTTCTCTGCCTCACTTCCGACCAGAGGGACCTGTTCGCTGCGCTCTGGGAGGCCTTGGGTCTTTGGGAGGGGGTCACCCGCCTTACCAGGAATTCTTTCAGAAGGCCGTTCCCTCCCTGCTGTCTCCAAAGAAGGAGCCCGCAGGCGACGCACCGAGCGACCCCGAGGCCCGCCAGGTCCAGCAGTCCCGGAGCGAGCTGCCTCGTCCCGGCGGCACCTCAGAACCGCCCTGGAGACGCGCCCTTGCGAGGCGCCCACGTGTGGAGAGGAGGGCGCCGGAGCCGGGGAGTAGGCGAGGTGGGCGGGAGGAGGCGGGAGGGGAGGCGCCCAGGGAGAGAAGGGGCCGAGCACCGAGACCCCGGCATCTCCAGCCTCCGAAGGGACTCAGGTGGACGCAGGGACGGAGACAGACGGCTGGAGGGAAAGCGCTTGCTAGCAAGTCTCCTTTCCAGGCGGCCCTGAACTGGATTCCGGATCTTCCCCCTACAACCGGACGCCCCCGCGGTGTTCCCACCTTAGTTGATGCCAACTCCATCCTTCCATATGCTCAGGCCCCAAAACTAGGCGTTCTCTCCGTTGCCGGAGTTTTCCTCAGAGCAGACATCCAGTTAGTCAGGAATTCGTGTTTTCTCGTCTGTCGGGTGTGTGGGACACTGGTCTACACCGGGTTTTCTCAACCTGGGCAGTGTTGATAGTTAGGATGGGATCATTTTTTTTTGTGCGGGAAGGCTCCGCCCGTGGATTGCAGGGTGTTTAGTGACATCCCGGGCCCTTGATGATTAGATGGCAGGGGGAAACCCTCCCTCCCTCCTTCCCGCAGGCGTGGCCATCAAGAATGTCTCCAGACAAGGCCTAGTGTCACAGCGGGGGTCGGGGGCCCAAACCGGCGATGTGCACAGCCCCTCCTGTTTCTGGTCTCTGAACTTGTGCACACGACTGTCCTGATCAGGGTGCGGGGGTCGATTCAACGCTCGACTCTCGGCTCAACTGGACGTTAGGAATTGAGACTTTCATCTCGAGATCACGGGGTTTTGTGCCGTTAGGCCTTTTCTTGGGTTCTGTCCAAGGAAATCAGCCTCTTTCGAGCCTGTCTACGAGGGCCAGGCAGGCAGAGGGCCGGTTCCGCTCCGTGAGGTCTCTCTTGCCCCTTCTGGAACTTCACACCTCTCTGGGTTCAGCCTGCAGAGAGGCTTTACGGGCCACTTTATTTGCCTTCCCCCGGCATCCCCGAGGAGCAGGCGCGCGGTGCACGGGGAAGAACGCGGTTTGACTGCGGCGCCGGACCTCCACCCCCGCACGCAGCTTTCCCGGCTCCCCCTGGTCCCGCCCGCCGGGAGTTACCTCCTGGGAGACAACCCGGCCCGGAGGGACACCTAGGGGAAACCAGGTGCCCAGTTCAGTTCTGTAGAGGGAGCCAGAAAGGGTCCTGACAGGAGAGAAAGGCGGTGGATCCTCTCATTGCGTAGGCGGAAGAGAGACTAAGGGGAAGAGAAGAAAAATCCTACGAGGTTTCAAGATCTACAGTTACCGTGAAGTCGACCTCCTCCGGAACCGCGATCTCCCGTGACTGCTGAAGGTGAGTGGCGTCCGGTCTCCAGCTTGCCAAAGTAGTCCAAGCGGACGGCGACGGCCCGCGTACCGGTGAAGAGGCAATCCCCAGTCCGCCCACTTGGTGGTGCTTGAACTTCCCTGCCCAAGATTTCTGTGGATGCAAGTGAGTACTTTTTTGCTCTCATCTGAAGAAAGGATCCATCTGGTGTGAGGCATGTGCTAAAACCTCCACAGTAAGGAAAGCAACTGTTGTTGAGAGTGTCACTCCTCTCTCACCCCCTTAATTTTAATGGCACTTTCCCAGGTAGAGTCCCCACGTTGGGCCCGTTCTACTCTTAATGCACAGTTGGTGGAGCCTAAGAGAAGTCTAGAAAGTCCCCTGATCAATATTTGAAGCACGGCAGGAATTTTTCTTTAGGCGCGCATTCCAAAACTACAAAACAAACATATCAAGCTCACCTGTGCCTTTTCTACAAAGATGGGGAAGAAGAATTATACATAAACAAACGGAAAACGTCATAGAGTGGCCTCAAGTGTCTGCTGTTTCCACTGAAGTTCTTCTGCCCTGGATACGCTCATCAGCGTCTTCTCTTTTCTCCAAGATATGACATCCAGTGCAAGACGCTAAAATCGGTTTTTCGGTTCCAGCCTGTTTTTCTCTCTCTGTGTCTCTGCCTCTTCCTCCCCTTCTTTCACATGCAGAGAAAGTCAGCTCTCCCTCGGCCTCCAATTTGCAAATGGCACCCAAAGATCAGGTTAGCAAATTAGGGACCATCCATGGGACTCTATGACAAAAACAGCATGAAGAGGGGCTGTCTTTTCGGCCCAATCTGGCAGATGAAAATGTTGAGGCACTGCCCAAAGTTCAGAACTAGCAGAAGTAAGACCACTGGATCACTGAAATAGTCATAAATAAAAGTTTATTGTGCACACACACACACACACACACACACACACACACACACACAAAACAGCTCGGGATAGGAGCACTCAAACCGAATATGGAATGAGGCTCAGAGGTATGTCGTTATAAAGCAGCTCATAGAGTGAGGCGGCAGTGGCCGTTCATTCTTCACACTGATTGGCTATAACATTAGTGTTTTACTAGTGATAGGGAATTGGTTAAAAGCAGTTACTTCATACCAATTTGGGGGAACAGTTTAAGTGTGATTTATGATTTTCAGAGGCATTAACAAGAAGTGGCTCTAGTCAAGTTCCACCTGTTTTGCAAAATCAGCTACATTCGCTTTTGCTTATATGACTAAATTGGTTTGTCTGCTCAGGGAATTTTCAAGTCTGATCTCCACTTGTGTTTGATTTTAACAATTCTCCCCTTTTGGTCACGCTCTTACCCCTACAGCACGACCATCCAGTATAGCTTTACTCTCAAGTTACCACCGTGGATGTAGTCAGGCCGAAGAATCACATATTCGCTGTTTCTGCTCGTTGAGTCAGCAGGATTGAGGGTCATGTGGTCACCGTTACCACCATTTATGTGGCTATTGTTGAGTTCTTCCAGTCGTCCGATCCTGAGGGACACTTTCTGGCATGTGAGTGGCTGCCGACAGGCATTTAAAACCCTTGAGAGTATACAACACACCAGAGAGGTTACTATGATGGCTCTAGGGAGAACAATAGCCAAGGGTTGAAAAAGTCTCCGGAGCACAGATTCCCAGCAGCCAGGGTTTAACCAGCTAAGCAGGTCTACGGAAGAGGTGTCACTTATCTGATGAAAAACTTTATCTGGTCTTCAAGATCCTTTAGATTCTGAGTAACACAGAAACGTTTTTCACTAATAGGGCATCAAGGACGCTCCTATGTTGGAGCACCACTGAAGATAAACCATTTACTTCAGTTTACTTCCGCTCATACACGGGAACGGAGAACGTCTCCATCCCCAGGTTAGCGCACTGTAGGTTTCCTTCCCTTTTCCTGACCTCCTCGCGCCTGGTGGCCGGCGGAAAGAGGTGCTCCCTGGCCCCCAGATAAGGGGCGCTGCCGGGTGTGGGATTCAACAAAATAAAAAGTAAAACGCCACGTATGACAGACAACGGAACTCGGATTCGAACCGAGGTTGCTGCGGCCACAACGCAAAGCACCAACCCCTATAGGATCACGGTGCGCCACAGCTCCGGCGGCAACCCGGCTCCTTGCTCTATGAATTTTGGCTTAAAATCATTCTAATCACCGCGCTGGTTTTTCCTGGACAGTGTAGGTACTCGTATTCTTCTCTCTTCTATGCCCGCTCTCCGTTTTCCTTTCCCTTCCCCTCAATTCCGATACATGCTGATTACAACAACAACAACAACAACGATTCTCAGCTCCCCACATCCGGCCCGCGCCTCTGCACAGGCCTCCTGGGAAGTCTCTTTGTCTTCGCCCACGCCTCCCCCTCCTCTTTCCCGCCTCTTTGCATTTGCCCCTTTTGAGCCCTCTTCTCCCTCTTTTCGGCTCCCTCCCCCAACCGACCGCAGTCGGGTGGAGTGGGGGGAGCGCCAGTCGGGTGAAGGCGGAGCAAACGGGAAGAGCCAGCGCAAGAGTCCACCGGGCGTTCAGCTTCCCTTGGGCCCCACTCGGCTCAGGCCCGGGGGGTCGCGGGCGCTGGCATCTGAGGCGGGTGTGGAGCAAGGCGGGGCGAGGCCATTCGACCGCTCTTACGCCTTCGGAATCACCCAACGCACGGGTTACAAACGAGACGAACACGCCGTGTCGACTCCACCTCTCCGGTTTTCCGAGGCTCTGGAGCCCGCACAGCTGTTCTGCAGAGGGCGGGTGGCTCCGCCTAGCGGTGAACGACTGCTTTCTCTCGGTTGGGACGACAGCGCCGTTCTCCGCTTGCGTCTGTGGCGCAGTCGGTTAGCGCCCTCGACCGTTAACTGAGAGCTTGGCGGTTCCAGCCCAGGCCGGGACGGAGCTCGCATTTTTAGAACGCAAAAGTGTTTGTGGATGTCTCTACTCTGTACATCCTCCCACGTAAAGCCGGAGAGAGGCCTCCTCCGCTACTACACTCCTGTCCTCTGTGTCTTGTGCGCAACAGGAGGACTTAAGCCAAGATCATAAGATCATCACAGATCCTCGCAGAAGAGCTTGGGAGGAAAGCAGGACGCTGGGAATACGGAAATCTTCGAAAGAGCAGAACCATCATCGTGCCTCTGAATTCCCTTCAACAATGGAGTTTCTTCCGCAGTTTGTACTAGTATTTATTTACCGCCCCCCTTTTATAAATTGAGGTAACACTGGTTTATAACATTATATAAATGTTAGATGTACATCGTTATGCTTCGATTTCTGTGTCGACTACATCATGCTCACCACCCAAAGACTAATTACCATCCGTCAATGTACACATATGCCCCATTATCCCTTTCCTTCTCCTCCCTCCCCCCCTTCCCCTCTGGTAACCACCGATCTAATCTCTGTATCTATGTGTTTGTTTGTGGTGGTGGTTGTCGTTTTTTATCTTCCACTTGTGAATGAAATCATATGGTATTTGACTTTCTCCATCTGACATTTCGCTTAGCATAATACCCTCAAGGTTTATCCATGTTGTCACAAATGGCAAGGTTTCATCATTTTATGGCTGAGTAGTATTCCACTATATATATATATATGTGTGTATATATATATATAGTAGTATTCCACTATATATATATATATATATATATATATGCCACTATATATATATATATATATATATATGCCACATCTTCTTTATCCACTCATCCCTTGATGGGCACTTAGGTTGTTTCCAAGTCTTGGCTATTGTGAATAATGCTGCAATGAACATAGCGGGGCAAATACCTTTTTGACTTAGTGTTTTCGTGTTCTTTGGATAAATACCCAGCAGTGGAATAGGTGGATCATAAGGTAGTTCTAGTCTTAATTTTTGAGGAATCTCCATACTGTTTTCCATAGTGACTGCACCAGTTTACGTTCCCACCAGCAGTGTGTGAGGGTTCCCTTTTCTCCACATCCTCTCCAACACTTGTTATGTCTTATCTTGTTAATTATAGCTATTCTGACGGGCGTGAGGTGATATCTCATTGTAGCTTTGATTTACATTTCTCTAATAATTAATGATGTTGAACATCTTTTCATGTACCTGTTGGGCATCTGTATATCGTCTTTGGAAAAATGTCTGTTCAGATCCTTTGCCCATTTTTTAATTGGGTTGTTTGGGTTTTTTGTTGTTGTTGAGTTGTATGAGTTCTTTATGTATTTTGAATATTAACCCTTTATCAGATATATGATTTGCAAATATCTTCTCCCAATTGTTAGGTTGTCTTTTCGTTTTGTTGATGGTTATCTTTGCTGTGCAGAAGATTTTTAGTTTGCTGTAGTCTCATTTGTTTATTTTTTTTCTTTTGTTTCCCTTGCCTGGTGAGACATGGTATTCAAGAAGATACTGCTAAGACTGATGTCGAAGAGCATACTGCCTATGTTTTCTTCTAGAAGTTTTATGGTTTCAGGTCTTACATTCAAGTCTTCAATCCATTTTGAGTTAATTTTTGTGTATGGTGTAAGATAACGGTCTACTTTCATTCTTTTGCATGTGGCTGTCCACATATTTAGCCCTTTTATACACTTACATTGAGTTGGTTCTATGATTTTATGGTTACAAATAATGCTGTAGTCATCATTCTTGTACACATGTCTTTGGCCACTTGTACTAGTATTTCTACAGAGTAGAGTCCTGGAAGAGCGATTGCTCTATCATAGTGTTTACATGGTTTCTATATGCTTCCACTTTCTCTCCTTCATTGGCTTATTAGCTATAACTCTTTGTTATTTCAGCGACTGCTTTTGGACTTATAGCATACATCTGCAATTTACTGCAGTCTGCCTTCGAGTGATATCATACGTCTTCACATTTCTCCCCTGCCTACCTTTATGATATTGCTGTCCTGCATTTTACTTTATATATGTTATAAACCCCACAATCCATCGTTATTACTTTTGTTTAATCTGTCCCATGTTTTTAAAGAGATTGAAATACCAAGAAAAAAATCTTATATATTTTCCCATGCAGATACCATTTCTGTTGTCCTTCATCCCCTTGCATACATCCAGATTTCCATCTGGTTTATCAGTGTCCTTCTTGCTGAAGGACTCCTTTAACATTTCTTGTAGTGTGGGTCTGCTGGTGATGAATTCTCTCAGCATTTGTATGTCTGTAAATGTCGTTATTCACTTTCATTTTTGAAAGGCTTTTTGAGGAGAGGAGGCATAGGATGCCACATCGATTATTTTCCCCTCTGTCCTTTAAAGATGTTGCTCCACTGTCTTCTCACTTGCACTGCTTCTGATGAGAATTCTGACATAATCTTTATTTTTGTTTTCTGTGTGTACCGTGTATTTTTCCTTTGCTTGCTTTGGAGACTTTTTTCTCTTTTTCAGTGGATTTGAGCAATTATGATGTGACTGGATGTGGTTTTCTTCATGTTTCTTGGGCTCATTTCATTGTGTTCATTTGGCTCCTTGGATCAGTGGGTTTATCATTTTTAATATGGTTGGAAGTTTTTCTGTCATTGTTTCTTCAAAAGTTGTTTCTACTCCTCCCGTCTTTTCAGGGGCTCCAATTACTCGTGTATGAGGCCTTTTAAAGCTGCCCTACCATTCACGGATGCTATGTTCATTAAAAAAAATTTTTTTTGACCATGAGTTTCATTTTGTACATCTTCAGTTGGGCATGGCTTTGTGTGCCCTAATCTTTCTTCTGCAAAGTCTAAAATGCTGTTAATGCCATCTGGTGAATTTATTATCTCAGATGTTATAGTTTCCATCTCTAAAGTTTGATTCTGGCCATTTGTATATGTTCCACGTTTCTACTTAACTCTGGACATGTGTAAGAAACTCATAATAACTGTTTTAAAGTCCTCTCTGCTAATTTTAACATCGTGTCAGATCTCGTTCGGTTTTGATTAAGTGATTAATCTCCTCGTTATGGGTCATGTTTTCCTGCCTCTTTGCATGCCTGGTATTCTTTGATTGTGAAAATTTACCTCCTTGGGTACCTGCTATTTTGGTATTCCTATAAATCTTCTTGAGGTTTGTTCTGGGGCACAGTTAAGTGACGTGTAAACAGTTTGATCGCTTTGGATCTTGCTTTTATGATTTTTTTAGGTAGGTCAGTCTAGGGCTGAGTATTCCCACTACTGAAACAAGACCTTCCTGAGTATTCTTCCCCAATGGTCCACGAATTATGAGTAGTCCAGTCTGGCAGGTGGAAGCAAGTATGATTTCCCATCCTGTTCCACCAGGCACTGTTCCATGATCTTTTCAGAAGTGTCTTCCCTTGGCCTCAGGCAGTTTCCTCCTAAGCATGCCCTGATCAGTGCTCTGCTGAATACCTGAGGGAGACCCTTTCCACATGCGTGGGTTCTCTCTCTGTCCAGCTCCCTCATCACTGGATCTTTGTCCTATGAACTCTAGCTGCCTTGCTCTCCATGGATGCTCAGCTTCATGCCCGCAGTCCAAGGAGTTGGCCTCAGATCCCCCTATTCGTGCCCAGCTGGAATCTCTCTGCAAGCAGTAAGCTGGCCAATGGTAAGACTTACCATTACCGAGCAGTGGGCTCACTCTGCTGGCTGTGATCTGAGCCAATTAATCACAATGAGTTAGGGATCAAGAAAGGAAGTTTAATTAGATTAGATTAGCTGGCAAATCGGAAGACGGATGACTAATGTCTCAAAAAAACCCATCTTCAAGGATTACAGAATCTTGAGTCAGTTATATAGGGAAAATGGGCAGTGAGGAGGGGGTCCAGGGATGTTGGTCTCCAGGCATCATATTGTTCCATTCTTCGGTCAGCTGTGATGGATACCTTGTAGGTGTGTTTCCCACCTGTGGTCAGCCTGTTCCTGGAGAGAAACTCATAGAACAAAGTTTTCATTTATCATGCTGTCAGGGGGTACATACATAAGCGGAGGCCATAAATCAGGAGAGCATGTGACTTTTTTTAGAGTACGTGCAGAGCAGCGAGGAGTCACACAGAGGAGGGGCTGGGGTATTTAGCGCAACAAGATGGCCTCACTTATGCTCACTCACATTACCTTGTTTGTTTCTCATCTCTCAGGGCTTGCTGTCCTTTGTTGCCTATTTTCCAGTGTTTTTTTCTGTCTTGGGGGAGGGTGAGATTTCAGGCAGGAGGGTAAATCTGATTTCTGTCACTCCACCTTTGCCAGAAGCTGAAGGCATCTCTTTATGTGCTCTTAGTTTGACTTCAGTAGGAGGTGTGACAATTTATATTCCGATGTATTTTTCCAACTCGATGAAAGAGCCTTTTTCTTCACACTCTTGTCCACACAACAAACTTTCCCTACATCTATCTGATATTCTAACAAGGGGATGGTACCCTCCTGACTCAACTACACGGCAGGTACAACAGTAGGACAACGTGGACATTACCCAGAGATACTCTATTGCCTATGCTCAGCAGCTAAACTTCCAAGATGTTTAGAAAGTCTTCCAATAATTGTAATTGTTTTCGATGGTGACCTACCTAGGCGAGTAAAGAGAGGACTGTCCAGAATGGCCTGGGATTGCCTCCTGCCAAGCAGTTCATCGGCTGGGGGAGGGGGGGAAACACGGCTTCCAGATATTTATTCCTCTTCCCTCTCCTTTATGAATTGCATTTTTGCTTTCGTTGGATGCACACAATCTAATGACAGGTCTCCCTCCTATACGCGGGTGCATTCGCATGCTGATAACTGTTTCTATATGATTCCTTGACAGTGTTTAGGTATTTGTGCAAAAATTATCCCATCTGAGACAAATCGTTGGAACCAACAGAATCCTGCACCTGGCAATGCACCTTGTGGAGACCTGGATCCTTCGAGTTATCGGCTCACCTTCCCTTGGTTTTTCCGTTGAATCTCATGAGCAAAAAAGAGCTCTCTGGCTTTTACACAGTAAATCCGCTTCTTGGACATCCTCTGTCTCTCTCTCTCTCTCCATGTGTGTCTGTGTCTGCCTGTCTCTCTATCTATCCCTCATATCTAGGCTGCCCCCAATCTTACCCACTTTCTTCTCCTCCTTTTCAGCTTTCGAGGCCCTTGCATTAGAATGCCTTCAATCGCCGAGCACTTATTAGGCGCTTACCAGCTGCCAGGCCCTACTCTTGGAGAGAGGCTGCATCATGAGCAAACCCAAGGTCCCTTCCCTGTGGTGCCCACATCTGGAGGCATCAAAAAGGGGCAATTCTGGAAAGCTCTTGAGAACTCTTCCCTTCCGTTTGATGCATTTTCCAACTGCTCCCCTCATCCTCCAACCACAGGAAAGGATTCTTCACCTTTCTGTTGGTTCAGAACCCTTTAAGATCTCTGCAGGGCACAGAGCCAGGCAGGAGCCAAGGGGCAGCTGCACTTCCCTAAGGGTCTCTCCCGAGGTGGGCGTTCCTAGAGCGCTGGCTCACCCAAGACCCCACTGCCCACCAAAGCAACCAGGAGACAGGAGGGCAGCGGGTGCTGGGGGTGGGGTGGGGTGGGGAAGACAACCTAATCGTATTCCTACCAGCAAAGGGCGGGCCTGGCTTGCACTATCAGGGAGAGCAGGCAAAAACTCCGCCTGAAACTTCTCTACAGCCTGAAGGCAACGGGTGCCAGGTTCCTGAAGGGGCAAGAGGGGCCTCCTCAAGAGGACAAAGTCCTTCCCTGGCCTTTGAGGAAAAGTCCTGGAGAGGCTGGTTTTGAGGGACATTGCCAAAGGAAAGGAGCAACAGCAGACCAGCGATCTTGAGATGTCTGCAGGTTACTCTCAAATGGTGCCTGCAATTCATATATATATGGAGAGAGAGTGAGAACGCAAATGTGGGAAAATGTTAACTGGTGCATTCAGATGAAGAAATACGATGTTACTTCCAGTTGTCTGATCCTGGTGGATACCACTGGGCATGAGGGTGGCCGCCGACAGGGATTTAAAATCCTTGAGCGCATACCCTGCACCAGATAAGTTAATACGATGGCTCGAAGGAGAACAATAGCCAAGGACTGAAAAAGTCCGTGGAGCACAGATTCGCAGCAGCCAAGGTTTAAAAACTTTATCCGATCTTTAAGACCCTTTAGATTTTGAGTAACAGAGAAACAACATTTTTCATCCAATGTACCACGTGAGCATCCTGCTGAGCATTTAGAGCACCCAGGACGCTCCCATTTTGGAGCACCACTGAAGATGAGCCATTTACTTCAGTTTACTTCTGCTCAGCCACGGGAACGGAGAACGTCCCCACGCCCAGGTTAGTGCACTGTAGGGTTTCCTTCGCTTCTCCTGACCTCCTCGCGCCTGGTGGCCGGCGGAAAGAGCTGCTCGCTTGCCCCCAGGCGAGGGGCGCAGCCCCTTGCGGGATTCGACGCAAAGTAAAAGCGAAACACCAGACACGACAGACAACAGTGCCGTGACTCGGATTCGAACCGAGGCTGCTGCGGCCACAACGCAGAGTACTAACCACTATACGATCACGGCGCGCCACGGCCCCAGCGGCGGTCCCCGTCCTTGCTCTCTGAGTTTTGACGTAATGTCATTCCAATTACTCCGCTGCTTTGTTCTGGTACAACTGCGGGTCGTCCTGATCTTCTCTTTCGTGCCCGCTCTCCACTTGTCCCTCCCTTCCTTCCTCTCCGTTCCGGTACACGACTGAAAACAACAACAAAACCAGCGCCGTCTCCCCAGATCCGGCCCGCGTCTCCGCACAGGCCTCCTGGAAGTCTCGTGGTCCTCGGTCCACGCCTCCCCCGCTTCTTTCCCGTCTCTTCGCGTTTGCCCCTTTCGACCGCCCCCCACCCTCTCTTCTCGGCTCCTTCCCCCCACGGAGCGCAGCCGAGCCGAGTGGAGTGAGGAGAGGGCCAGAGGGGCAAACGGTCGGGTGAGGGCGGAGCAAACGGGAGGAGCCATCACCGGAGCCCACGGGGCGTTCAACTTCCCTTCGGCCCCACTCGGCTCAGGCCCGGGGGTCGCGGCCCCGGGCGTCTCCGTGGCGCTGGCATGTAAAGAGGCTGTGGAGTAAGGCGGGGAGAGGCAGTTCGGCTGCCCTTTGCCTTCGCAATCACCCAACGCACGGGTTTCAAACGAGACGAACACGTCGGCTGCGTGGAGCCTGAACAGCTGTCCTGCACGAGGCGGGCGGCTCCCTCTAGCGGTGAATGAGTGCTTGGGTCTCTGCGGGGGATGAATACGAGGTTTCAGTGTGTCTCTGTGGCGCAACCGGTTAGCGCGTTCGGCTGTTAACCGAAAGGTCGGTGGTTCGACCCCACTCAGGGACGCATCTCGTCTTTTTAAGCGTTTGCAGTTGTTTCTACTGATGAGGAAAATAGTTAATAATCATTCTATAGCAGAGAGTTATATTCAAGTCAAGCCAAGGACTATAGCCCGGGGAGTGTATCCTTCTCAAGGGACGAAAGTGTTCCGAAGAAGAGTGGTTTTCAGCACCTTTATATACCATTTCCAAACAAAGAGACATACACTAAGCAGGACAGGGGTACATTCTTTCCAGGATGCAAGGGGATATTTTGTTACAGATTAGCAGGTACACAGTGGATCAGCATGACCCTGGCCTCACGGGAAGGACAACTTACCTTCAGAAAGTACTGGCATCATAAGAAGGGAGGCATCAATTCTTATCTTCAAAGAGTACATTCTTTGCTTTGGGATAATGATTAAAGCAGACATACAATGAATGTTTGACAGGCCGTGAGTCAGGCTTCTTTGGTTTAAATAAAATTTAGGCCAAATCAAGTTTAAACCAGAATGGCTTCCCCATACACCTCAATATATAACATTTTCTTGCATCACTACTCTGCACGTCCTCTCACGTAAAGGCGGAGAGAGGCCTCCTCCACTGCTACACTGCTGTTCTCTGTGTCTTGTGTGCAACAGGAGGACGTGAACAAAATCATAAGATCATCACAGATCCTCGACGAAGAGCTCGGGAAAACATCGTTTGTTTGTACTAGTATTTATTTAACCCTTTCCATATACTTTTGAAATTAGGTAGGTTCTATGACTTTATGGTTACTAATAACGCTGTAGTCAGCACTCTTGCACACGTGTCTTTGGCCACTCGTACCAGCATTTCTATAGGGTAGAGTCCTGGAAGAGCAATTGCTCTATCATAGCGTTTACATGGTCTCTATATGATTCCATCTTCTCTCTTTCGTTGGCTTATTAGCTATAAGTCTGTTATTTCAGCGACTGCTTTAGAACTTAGAGCATACATCCGTAACTTACCACATCTGTCTTCAAGTGATATCACACCTCTTCACATTTCTCCCACACTAAATCTGGTTCCTGGACATTCTCTCCCTCTCTCTCTCTTTCCACATGTGTGTCTGTGTCTGTCTCTCTCTCTCTGTCTCTCCCTGTCCCTCATAGTCTAGGCTTCTCCCCATCTCACCCACTTTCCTCTCCTCCTTTTCACCTTTCCAGAACCTCACATTAGAATGCCTTCAATCATCAAGCATTTATTAGGGGCTCACTAGGTGTCAGGCCCTGCTCTGGGAGAGGTGCTGCATCGTGAGCAAACCCAAGGTCCCTGCCCTGTGGTGCCCACATCTGGAGGCATCAAAAAGGGGGGCAGGTACGTGGGAGCGCAGCTGGTTCATGTCCTTGTCAGGTACTAGCGGTGATTGCCACGAAAGAAGCATGGCACAGAGTAGGAAAATGGGTGATTTCAGATCTAGAAGTCAGGAAACCAAGAAACAGGAAATTTTTTTTTCTTGAATAAACAAGCACCTCAGGAAAACAGCAGGCGTCCAGTGACAGCTCCTTACTTCCTGGAGCAGACATTGCATGTGTTCTATGCTTCTAAAAGTGACAGTGATGGCAGGGCTCACTAACATCCCTTAAGCGTACCCACACCTCCTCTTAACCTGTTAACATATGGTCACTCTATAATGTATAAAGTTATTCAGTACCATTATATTAACTCAGTGCTTTGTTATTCCTATCTTAATTAGAAAATCTCCAGGCAAATGTTATACATTAATTACCTCCATTTACTATCAGTCAGAGAACTTAAAGATAACGATAGATCTTAAAATTGTAAATTGAGTTGACACATCATAAAGAAATACGTGTTGGAATCATATATAGATGATACCTAAAAATGTGTCCCCCCAAATGGCAAGTGGAACAATTGAGTCACTATGATTTCTAGAACTATTACACTTAACTTATATTTGGAAGATATCATATGGTGTATATAGTTTGCTGGAACAGATAATTTAAAATTTTATCAATTTAATATTTATTGAAATTAAAGTTTGGTCATTTGACCAGTAAAAACAGTATAGAAAATTTAGGCAGTTCAGTGTCATTAGGATTTTGAACAGAAAATAAATCCAAGACTTGTATAAACTAGAATGCTTTGCTACCAATATTTTCTATATAATTAGAAAATCTGGAAGACAAGATAAAGTAGTTTTTAGACCAAAATTATTAAACCAGTCTAACGCATATGAGGAGTCAGCTTTAGAAATGTGACACGACATAAACATTTTCTGTGCCATTATAGGTCAATTATTAAAATTCCCTAAAGTATTTAAAAGTATTTGAGATTCGTCCTTATTATCAACTTGAATTTTTTTCTTGTACCCAGCATTAAGACCACTAATTTATCTACAGCTAAACTACCCCCCCCCCCGCCAAGTTACAGCTTCAGCAAGAAAGGAAGTGCAAGGAAAAACCCCATCAATAGCATCTTTGGACTCCACTGGGATCCTGGAAATAGAAGCTGGGTCACTACCACACTTTGGGGAGAGGCACAACTGAGTGCGCAGCACAAATCAGGATGCCTCTGTCTGCTTGGACTCCAACTGAACCCAGGACCAGGGCAAGGTCAGGCGAAGACAAGACTAAGCAACACTATCACAGGGCAGCCACCTACCTGACAGCGCCCGATGCGCAATCCTGGAAAGCTCTTGAGAACTCTCCCCTTCCCCCGATGCATTTTCCACCAGAGTTTCGCCCCTCATCCTCCCACCACAGGAAAGGATCCTTCACCTTTTTGTTGGGTCAGAACCCTTGAAGATCTCAGGAGGGCACAGAGGGCCAGTCAGGAGCCAAGGGGCAGCTGCACTTCCCCGAAGGGTCTCCCTGAAGAGGCGGGCAGTTCTAGAGCTCAGACTGACCCAAGACCCCACTGCCCGCCAAAGCAACCAGGAGGAGTTCAGAGGGCAGCTGGTGCTGGGAGGATGGCGACCTAATCTGTTCCTACAAGTGCACGGCGGGCCTGGCCTGCACTATCCACTACTGGGGAGAAGGGGAGAGTGGAATAAAACTGCGCCTGAAGCTTCTCTACAGCCTGAAGGAAACGGGTGTCAGGTTCTTGAAAGGGCAAGAGGGGCCGCCTCCAGAGAACAAAGGCCTCCCCAGCCTTGGAGGAAAAGTCCTCCAGCTGGTTTTCAGGGACATTGCCCAAGGAAAGGAGCAACAGCGGCCCACTAAGGATCTTGAGATGTCTGCAACTACTCTCAAAGGATGTGGCAAATCATATATATGGAGAGAGAGTGAGAAAGCAAATGTGGGAAATTGGGAACTGATGCATTAGGTGAAGAAATAGGATGGTACTATTCTTGCAACTCTTTTGAATGTTTCTTCTTTTCTTTCTTTCTTTCTTTTTTTTTTTTAAGGAGCGATTGAAACTCAAGTTCAAGTTCTCTTCAGGTGAAAAGTCTGAAAGCAAGACACTTCGTTCCTCAAATGAAGGGAGAAGGAGTGCAGGCTGCCCATCACATCTCACCTCTCCCAGCCTGGGAGATGCCTTCGACCCTGCGCCCTGGCCTCTGCACAGAGGCTCTTCTCTGCATCTGGACTTTGGGGCCCACCACCCCTCTGGGGATGAAGAGGAAGCCTCCTGCATGTGGAGACTTTGCCAAAAGACTTCCCTGATCCAGAATCAATCTGTGTGCAATAGTGAAAGTGCCAGACCACTAGGGAGCCACACAACGACTAATTTGTCTGCTCCAGATGAAAATTCTGAAAGTAAAGTTTGGATTTCTGAGACCCGGAGAACAGAAGTGGAGGCGATTCCCAGCGGCTCAGGGCTGAATGCGGCTGTGCAAGGCTCCCAGCCCTTGCACAGGCCTCCCACAGGTCTGGTGCATTGGAGCAGAGGGGAGGGTGGGGAGAGTGGGTCCTAGGGCTCCTGGATGAATTCAACTCCCTGAAAAGACTCCCTGCCGCTCATCACCCCTCACCTCTCCCAGCCTGGGTGACGCTTTGGGCTCTGAGGCCTGACCACAAGGAAACTGGGTCTGTGTTCCCTTCTAGTCCAGCTTTAGCACTGTGTGTGGCAGAGCCCAGCACATGCTCTCTTTCTGAACCTCAGTTTCCTTCTGGGTAAGGTGCGGACTTGGCTCTCAGGGGGTGAGGAGCAGAGTCCGTCTGCTCCCTGGTCTCTGAAGCGGCTGAAGGGGCTCTCGTGATGACAGCACGTGTACAGGCTCCTTTTCGTGCCCAGGCCAGCTCAATTAGCAGAGCAAGGGTCCGCATCTACGTGTCTTCAACTGGAGCGCCAAGCACCGTGTTCAGTTCACTTTCTTTTGCTCCGTCACGCAAATGAACCTGTCCCGCAAGTGCGCTGGGATGGGGGAAAGCCAAGCGGGTTTCACAGGAAAGAAGTTCTTGGTCTTTAGAGATGTGGTACCTGTCAGCCTGTAGAGAAGACTCAGGCGACAGATGAGAACGTTAGGGGATTTCTGGATCTAAAGGTAAGGTGAAGTCAGCCTAGGCCTGTGCCCTCCTGGACTAACGGACTGTGTCCTGGTCTGCAATCTGACTCAGAGCAGACAAACAAGGCCGGTTTCCTAGTGCTGAGTAGGCTTTCAGGCAGTAATTGAAGTTCTCCCACGTTTCTTGTGAACCGAAGATGCAACTGCGCCAGCAGCTCCACACCTTCCTCCCCCGCCCCCTTTTTGTTTTTCAAACACGAAGGTAACTTTCAGGAAAAAGACATTGTTTCTGCCCAATTTTAAAACCGGGGACCTTTCACGTGTGAGGCAAATGTGACAGCCACTACACTACGGAAACAAGGAAGATGTTGGGACTTAACGCTCTCTCCATGAAAACCTTAGGTCCCGGCACAACCATTCTAGACACCCACTTTTTTAACTGCAAAAGGCCCCGGGAAGCACCAGCAACTCCTCAGGGAAAGAGACTGAGGCTCTGGAGAGGCCCTGGCTCAGGGTTCTGCACCTACCCCGGAAACGAGGGCCCTGGGACTCCACAGTTTGGCTTAAGGATCCCGCGTCAAACGCAGGGTTTCCATTTCCAGAACTAGGTGCCATTGTGCAGGAGTTGCCCCCACCGAACTCAGCACCGGGAAGCTGCAGGAGCCAGCGGGTTATGTGTGTCTGAGCCCCAGGTGCCCCCTACCGCCCAGCATTGTGGACGTCACCCCTCTAGTGCTGTAGACATGCGCCTTGGTGGCCCTTTTCATGGCCCCAGCGGTCAGTGCTCTCGACTCTGGGCAAATGACCGGTGCTTCGAATTCATCCAGGAGTCCTAGGACCCACTCTCCCCACCCTCCTCTCTGCTCCAATGCACGAGACCTGCGGGCTCTTTCCTGGCAGGTCCGTTCAACTTAGCATTTCTCTGCTGTCCTCTCAGCAAAAGGGGGTCTCTTTGGTATCGTCTGGGTAAAAGGGGTCCCTCTGGTTCCTGCCTGGGCTGCTTTAAAGCCATTGACAGAGGCCTGTGACAGTGACCATCTGACAGAGTTTGTCAAATCTGGGCCATGGAATGGAGGGATGGAGAGCAAGCACAAGAAACCAATTTGAGTGGCATAGAGCTGAAGAGTGGCACAACCATGGCTGGGGAGGGAGGGATCACCTGACCCTCCTCATTTCATGGGCATCTGTTTCTAACTGGTGTTTATGAGTCTGAGACTTGGGTGGGCTGCCTTGGAGTATCTCTCTATGGTTCTGCTGCCAGACCTGAATGGACTGGTGGTGACACTTGGTGTGACCACAGCTACAGTCATAGCTGCCATTAAGTATTTGGAGCAAGCTGAAGAAGAGAAACCTCAAAAAATAGATTTTTCAAGAGCCAAGAATATGCTGCCTCTGGGAAACACATCTCAGCTCTAAAGACAAACATAGGCTCAGAGTGAAGGGATGGAAGATGATACTCCAAGCAAATGGCAAGCAAAAGAAGGCAGATGTAGCCATACTTATATCAGACAAGGCAGACTTCAAGATAAAAAAGATAATGAGAGACAGAGAGGGGCAGTATATAATGATAAAAGGGACATTCCACCAAGAGGACATAACACTTATGAATATATGTATGCATCTAACACAGGAGCACCAAAGTATATAAAGCAACTACTACAGACTTCAAGGGAGAAATTGACAGCAACAGAATAATAGTAGGGGACCTCAACACACCATTTCCTCAATGGGTAGATCATCCAGACAGAAAGTCAACAAGGAAACAGTGACCCTAAATGAGACACTAGACCAGATGAACTTAATAGATATACATAGAACATTCCACCCCAAAACAGCAGAATACACTTTCTTCTCAAGTGCACATGGAACATTCTCAAAGATAGGCATATGTTAGGAAACAAGGCAAGCCTCAGTAAATTTAAGATTGAAATCCATATCAAGCGTCTTTTCTGACCACAATGCTATGAAAGTGGAAATCAACTACAAGAACAAAGCTGGGAAAGTCACAAATATGTGAAGACGAAACAACATGCTACTACTGGATCAATGAAGAAATCAAACAAGAAATCAAAAAAATGCCTGGGGACAAATGGAAATGAATGCAACATACCAACTCTTATGGGATGCAGCAAAAGTGGTGTTTAAGAGGGAAATTTATAGCAATATCGGCCTACCTCAACTTAAACTACACCTAACTGAACTAGCCAAAGAAGAACACACAAAGCCCAAAGTCAGCAGAAGGAGGGAAATAATAAAAATTGGAGCAGAAATAAATGAAACAGAGACCAAAACAATAATAGAAAGGATCAACGAAACTAAGAGATGGTTCTTTGAGAAGATAAACAAAATTGACAAACCCTTAGCCAGACTCACTAAGAAAAAAAGAGAGAAGGCTCACAAAAATAAAATTAGAAATGAAAGAGGAGAAATTACAAGATACCACAGAAATACAAAGGATTATAAGAGAATGCTATGAAAGACTATATGCCAACAAACTGGATAACCTAGAAGAAATGAATGCATTCTTAGAATCATACAACCTCCCAAAATGGAATCAAGAAGAAACAGAGAATCTGAATAGACCAATGACAAGTAAAGAGATTGAAACAGTAATCAAAAGAGCCAAGAACATACAATGGAGAAAGGAAAGTCTCCGCAATAAATGGTGTTGGGAAAACTGGACAGCCACCTGCAAAAGAATGGAAGTAGATCAGTATGTATACATCGTATACAAAAATTAAGTTGAAATGGATTAAAGACTTGAATCTAAGACCTGAAACCATAAAACTCCTAGAAGAAAATATAGGCAGCACACTCTTTGACATCAGTCTTAGCAGTATCTTTTCAAATACCACGTCTACTCAGGCAAGGGACACAAGAGAAAAAATAAACAAATGGGATTACATCAGACTAAAAAGCTTCTGCAAGGCAAAGGAAACCATGAACAAAACAAAAAGACAGCCCACCAACTGGGAGAAAATATTTGCAAATCGTATGTCCAACAAGGGGTTAATTCCCAAATATATGAAGAATTCATACAACTCAACAACAACAAAACAAACAACCCGATCAAAAAATGGGCAGAGGATATGAACAGACATTTTTTCCAAAGAAGACATAAAGATGACCAACAGGCACGTGAAAAGATGTTCAACATCACTAATTGTTGGGGAAATGTAAATGAAAACTACAATGAGATATCACCGTACACGCGTCAGAATGTCTATAATTAACAAATGTTGGAGAGGATGTGGAGACCAGGGAACCCTCATAGACTGCTGGTGGGAATGCAAACTGGTACAGCCACCATGGAAAACAAAAAAATTAAAAATGGAAATACCAAACGATCCAGCTATCCCACTACTGGGTATTTATCCAAAGAAAATGAAATCAACAATTCAAAGAGATTTATGCATCCCTACATTCATCGCAGCATTATTCACAATAGCGACGTAGAAGCAACCCAAATGCCATTCATTGATCCAATGAACGGATAAAGAAGATGTGGTATATATGTATACAATCGATGCCAGACAGAGTAAGATGAACACCATTAGATTTCACTCATATGTGGAAGATAAACAAACACATGGATAAGGAGACTAGATCAGTGGTTACCAGAGAGGAAGGGGCTAGGGGGAAGGGTGAAAGGGGTAAAGGGTCACATAGGCGTGGTGACAGATGAAAACTAGACTGTTGGGGGTGAGCACGATGCAGTCTATATAGAAACTGACATATAGTAATGTACACCCGAAATCATGCAATGTTATACACCAATATGACCTAAATGAAATAATTAGATTTAAAAAAGAGAGGAAGAGAATAGAGGCAATAACCTGAAAAACAAAAAGAGAAAATTTGACTTTTAAAGTTGTTTTCTTTCTCCTCCCCCATCTGAGTGTGGATGACTGTGTGATATCGGTTCAACTGTAATTTAGCACAACCACCCTCCTACTATATGGCAGTTTCTCATGAAGTTAAAAATATACCTACCCTGTTACCGAGTAATGTTACTTCTATTTACTTCCCAAGAGAAATGAATGCATACATCCAAGAAGGCTTCTACAAAAACATTGATAGCAATGTTATTTACACCGGGCAAAAACTGGATAAAACTCAAATGTCCATGGACAGGAGAAGTGATATACAAACCGTTGTACACTCATGTAAGGGATTAATCCTCTGCAGTAAATGCAACCAAACTATAGATGAGGCGACAACGTGGATAATGCCCCCAAACAGCACGTTCAGCAAAAGATGCCTATCAAAAAAAATGCTTTTCTGCTCCTAAAACATCTCTCTTTTAATGTTCCTTTCTGATAACTCCTGTGTGAGTCCACTTCCATGCGGCGTCCAAACAGAAGAGTGGTTCCCTCTTTGAGAAGATCTGAAGGGAAATTTCCTGGGTTGATGGAAATGTTCTACACATTCATCTGGCTGATAGTTAGAGGGCTTTATACATTTATCACGCTTCCCTGTATACTTTTTACAGTTACATTTTTAACGTCAAAAATAAAGTTAATAATTGTTTGAAACTAGAGAATTCTCACAAAGAATAATTGTTTTAGTTCTCAGTCTTACTGTGATATACATACATATACATATTTTTACTTTTATGTATTCTGTAAACTCTGTGCAAAAGACTGATATAAATTAGAACTTTTTACATCTCCTAGACAGTGCTAGAACTTTGGAACATCTTAATTCCATTTACTCTCCTCCTGATTTTTGAGTTCTTGGCATTAATTTTACTTCAGCATATATTTTAAATCACATAGACATTATTGTTATTATTATTGTTCAAATAGCAATATTTATTTGACTTAACCACACATTTAACCTATCCATTGCTCTTAATTCCTGCCTTCCACATTTCCCTAGGGATCATTTAACTTCTGCCTAAGGAGTTACCTTTTGCATGTCCTTTGGTTAGGGTCTGCTGCTTATCTGGTCAGCAGAATATCTTTCAGCAGAATATCTTTTTTCCCTTGAAAGATATTCTGTCAGGGATTAGTAGCACATAGTGAATCGGAAATCATATTCCTTTAGCCCTTTAATAATGTCCCCTTTTTCACTGTTTTTGCTGAGAATTCAGCTCCCAATCTTTGGATGGTGCAATAGGAATTTCCGCCCTCTGGATGCTACTATGATTTTTTTCATCTGTCTGTGGTGTTTAGCAGTTTCGGGTGAGGTTTTCCTGTCCTTGTCTTGCTTGGGGTTCATAGATCTTCTTGCACAGGTGATGTGATAGATCATCCTGTTTTTTCCTTAATTGTCCATAATATCTTTCAATATTGTTTCTGTCCCACTTCTGGCTGCTCCAACTTCTGAGACTTTATTTACATTTATGTTAGGCCTTTATGACATAACCCATATCTTTCTTTCACTCTTTTCTTAATCTTTATTCCTTTTATCTCTCTATGCTTAAACTCTATGGAGAGTTTCTTGCTATGCACGTATTTTCGGGTTAGTCGTCTCTCTTCAAGTGGGTCCAAACTGCTATTACACTGATCTATTGACTTTTTAAAATCTTAACTATTACACATTTTATTTCTATAATTTCCATTGATCTTTAAAATAGATTCTCATTCTCTGGTGAATATTTTTATCCTGTCGTCTATTTTCCGAAGAGCTAAAGCATATCATTTTACGTTTCTACCTGATAACCTCAATATCTCAATCACCTGTGAGTCAATTTCTATGGTTTGCTTTTTTTCTCTTGCTTCTGTTCCTTTATAGTCCTAGAATATGGTGATTGAATGATGAAGCTGTTGTGTGAAAAATGATGGATAGCTTTCTCAGAAGATTATTTACCCTCTCTCCCAGCAGACGGCAGAAGGGCAGACCCCTCAGTCCAACCCAATCCTTGAATAAGCCAATCTGCAGCTTGTTTGCACTCATGGGAAGTGTCAGTCTACAGCTAGTTTGCTCACACTGCTACGCTGTACACCGCCAGGGCTCCTACCTGAGACCTTGGGGTGTTTCCTTGGCTCCTCCTCTTTGATGAGTCCTGAGCTTCAATTTTTATCCCCTGAGCACCATGATACTGCTAAAAATTCCACTCTTTTCCAGCCACACTCTGCTTGCCTTTGTAGCCTCTTGCATGCACATTGCTTAATTTGCAAATGTCTTCAGGGCAAATCCTCTACCAAGCATCCAGCTCACTTACCAACCCACTCCAGGATCTTGACTCCTCAAGTCTGAATTCTTGGACAGCTCCACATGTCTCTTTTCTTCTACTTCTTCTGCTTTTCTCTCCAGATCCATGAGATTACTCAAAGTGCTGCTGTTTTCTCTGACTCTTAGCAGGGGCCCTCTCCCCAGCTTCTCAGTCTCTTGTTCCTCGCCAAGAACTGGCAAATGCCCTGAGGGGAAAAGGTAGAGAAGTAGTTTCATTCCAATGAACTCCTCTCTCTCTCTCTCTCTCTCTCTCTCTGGAGCTGAGGGTCCTAGGTGCACTGGTATTTCTCCAAAGACTTCAAACAGAATTCCTTTAACCCAGACTTTACGTAGCTGGCTTCAGGGTGAATGCTGGTTTGCTGCGAATGCTCCATCTAACTGCAAGAAGAAATCTTCTACACTTCCAGATAAATTATATTACCCTCCTTTGATTTCCTAAAAATAAAACCAAACCAAACCACCACCACCACCACCACAAGATGGGGTCACTGGACGTACTTGGATGTTTCTTATAATGCATCTGACTGCATATTACAGGCTCTTGCTAGAAGCACGTGCAAAAGATAGTCTACAGTGAGCTAAACAGTCATCATCTCCATCTAAGGTCCAGGAATTTGATGAAGTTGGATCCAGTCCCATGCTGTAGTGTCTCCGCTGTCAGTTAAATCACCATCAAAATCATCATCAAGTAACCAGTTTTCCAGATGCTGGTGGCTAATATGGTTCTAATTTATTCTGGGAATGTTGAAAGTCAGCAGTGGTGCAGTTAGAAGTGGAAACAAAACACATAATAATAACAGCTTTCTCAGAGCTCTACTGTGTGACCAGCACTGTTCCTCAGTGCTTTACGGTGTAATCATTTATTGAGCCCACATAACAACCCTGGGATCGTGTAGATTATTAAGACCCCTTGTTGCAGAGGAGAACACTGAGGCACTGACAGGCTGAGCTAACTTCCCAAGGGTCCCGGCCCTGTGATGGTGAGAGCCAGCACTCAGACCCAGGCAGTTCCCTCCAGAGCCCCTGCTCTTGGCCATCGTGCTCAGTGGTAACTGAGAAGACTTCACTAAGGTTGGCATCCCCTCCTTCTGGCTCAACCTCCAAGATTTTGAAGAGAAAAAGAAGATTAAAAGTAAGGCCTACAAAACACTCAGAACTAATTAGTGAAACAGAGAAGGAGAGGAGAAAGAGCAAGCAAAACCATTTAGTCTTCCCCAGGAACAGAATCCAGGTTCCAGGGATGAGGCAATCCTATCTTCTAACCAGAAGTGTTTATGGGCCTTGAATCTTCTTCTTTTGTTAATTTTAATTTTTTTCACTGAGGTGTACTCGATATAGAACATTATATTAATTTCAGGTGTACAGCATAATGATTTGATATTTGCATGTATTGTAAAATGATCACAACAATAAGTCTAGTTAACATCCGACACTGTACATACTTAGAGTTCTTTTTTCTTGTCATGAGAACTTTTAAGATCAACTCTTTTAGCTATTTTCAAATATGCAATACAGTATCATTAACTATAGCCACCATGCTGTACACTACATCCTCATGACATTTATTTTGTAGCTAGAAGTTTGTACCTTTTGACTCCCTTCACCATTCCACCCACCCTCCACTCCTCACCTCTGGCAAACACCAATCTGTTCTCTGTATGAAAGAGCTTGCTTTTGGGTTTTGGTTTTTCGTTTTGTTTGTTTCGTTTCATTTTTTAGATACCACATATAAGCAAAATCATATGGTATTTGTCTCTCTTTGTCTGATTTATTTCACTTAGCACAATGCCCTCAAAGTCCATCCATGTTGTCGCAAATGGCAAGATTTCACTCCTTTTTATGGTTGGATCATACTCCACTGTGTACATATACCACATTTTCTTTATCCACCAGCTGTTGATGGACACTTCGGTTTCCATATCTTGGCTATTGTAAATAATGCTGCCATGAATATGGGGATGCATAAACCTTTTCAACTTAGTGTTTTTGTTTTCTTCGGATGAATACCCAGAAGTGGAATTACTGGGCCATGTGATCATTCCCGTTTTAATTTTTTAATTTTCCCATTTTAATTTGTTTTCCACAGTGGCTGCACCAATTTACATTCCCACCAACCGTACATGAGGGTTCCCTTTGCTCCACATCCTCGCCAACACCTGTTATTTCTTGTCTTTTTCATAATAGCCAATTTAACAGGTGTGAAGCGATAGCTCATCGCGATTTTGATTTGCATTTCCCTGATGGTTAGTGATGTTGAGCATCTTTTCACATATTTTGTTGGCCATCTGTATGTCTTCTTTGGAAAGATGTCTATTGAGATCCTCTGCCCATGTTTTAACCAGATTGTTTGTCTTTTTGTTGTTGAGTTGTATGAGTTCTTTATATATTTAGGATATTAGCTCCTTATCAGAGAGAAGATTTGCAAACATTTTCTCCCATTTGGTGGGTTGCCTTTTCCTTTTGTTATTGGTTTCCTTTGCTGTGCAGAAGCTTTTTAGTTTGATGTAGTCCCAGTTGTTTATTTTTACTTTTGTTGCCTTTGCTTTAGGTGTCAAATCCAAAAAGTCATCCCTAAGACCGATGTCAAGGTCTTGATTCTTCTTAATGGTCTGAACAATGGAGTTCCCAAGAGGTGCTCCCAGGAAAAGGTGACAGTGCCTTTTGTGTTCAAAGTGTAGAGGAGACAGCTGAGCTCTCCTGCCTTCTTGACTTAGAGCAAGAGAGATCGCTCCTGGAGTGACAAGGGGGAGGGGGAGGGAATGTGCCATAAAAATGAGCCCAAATCATGTTTTTCAAAGTTCATTAATGAACATAGCACTTTCACATTTAGCCATATTCATGTGCCTGTATCATTAACTACCTAATATTTTCCTAGCATTGATTTACACTCTTTAGGTAGGAAATTTATGTTTTAAATTAATTACATATTTATCACTACCACAACAAAAATACCAGTATGAATTGCCACCTGCAGGATGCAGCCATAAAATTAGACAAAGGGGAACAAACAGCGTTGTTATAGTTAATAAGCAGAACTCATGAGCTTCCACAAGCATTCTGTTGAGGGCGGGGCAGTGGCAGCCGTTGGAGTCACCTAGAGCAATGCTGGGGCTGGAGTGATCAATGTACGAAAACCCTTGTTATGCCCGGTTTACCACTGCCCCGCAAAAGCCGGGGCATGGAATCGTTCTTTACCGGCCAAGGGGAAACACTAACGTCCTCCTCTCAGTCAAAGCTCAGGGACTGCCTGGAGATCAGTACAGATCCAGGAGCTGCTGGCACTGGGGATCATATAAATGGACTAAAATGAATCTCTTGCTGAGCAAGAAGTCAGGAACTTGAAATAAAACATCTTGTGTGTAACTGACTGGCTAGAGGAATGAGCTAGATCTGCATTGTCTCAGATGGGGACCACTAGAGACACGGGGCAATTGAGTGCTTAAAATGTGGCTAGTGCCGAGAAACTGAGTTTTTCATTTCTTTGATTTTTACTTAACTTTAACTAATTTGAATTTGAATAGCCACACGTAGCTAGTGGCTACAGTACACACAGCACAGGTTAGAGAATAACCATTATACCATAAAATCATCTGTGTTATTTCCTTGTAGCAATAAACAAATTTAATAAGACCTCACACTTAATAACAATTCTGAATGGCTTCTCCACCTGCTTAGATACAGTTGAATGTCGGTTCAGCCCCGGGGGCCGTCTCTCCTGCTGCCTTTGCCTCCTCATTAGATCCCCACACCTCGGCCAAGGGATTGGGAGCCTCAGCGAGTCCTGCTCTCTCACAGATGGGGTCTTGGCCATCTTGGCTGGTCACAGAGCTCCACGCAAGTGGTGGCTTCGCGCCTTCCCTCCCAAGTTTGACTGATATCGCTGTATCACTGTGCACTGAGGAGTTTCTATGGTTTTGAAGACACGAGGCAAGTGAGTGAATCCAGGCTCTGGTTGGTGGGAGGTCACAAGGAGCTATGTAATCTTTGTGTGGATTAGGTGATGTAGGAGTAAGACGGTCATGTCAGCAATTGTGGGACAGTAGTAGAATTTTTGTCCCATCCCTGGGACACTGCGTTTGATTCTCAAGAATGGCATTTTGCTGAATTTTGCAAAGCTAATTTCTCTGTTGCACAGACAAGACTGCAGTATAAGAATGGAAGTCACAGAAACAATGGCCTTAGAGGACAAGTAAGGAAAAAAATTTGAGGTAGGACTTGAACGGTGATGGAGAGGTCTTGACCCTTGATGGGAGCCAAATGGCCAAGCCCAGGGGAAGCTCTGGCACCTCAGGGGCTTCAATCTGGATGCCATTACCCTTCATTCCCAAGTCCTTCCTGAGACCAAAAGAGCATCCTGGAGCAAAGCAAAAGCACAAGAGGTTTCCCAGATCCACCAGAAGCAAAGGTTGAGACTCAAGGACCAGAATGGAGAAGCAAAGAGGTTTAGACGCAGAGCGAATTACAATGGGTTTGTTAACTATACATCAATGGGGAATTGGCTTTATTCAAAGACTAAGAAGGACATGTCTTCCAATGGTTCAAGAGCTAAACTTTCCATGGAAGTGTGTCCACCCCTGAATATATTTCAGAGCTAGCTATGGTGTGTATACAGACATTAATATGAAAATTATATTTAAATAGTTGTAGTAAATAAGAGACTCTGGTCGAGTCATCTCACACATTTGCTCATAAAAAATGGCAAACAGTTATTAGAATGTTGTCATTAAACAAAGACAAAAACAGGATTTATAAAAGAGACAGAAAAGAGAGGAGAAAGAAAAACCAAGGATAGCTTGGGAATGGGGAATTGAATTTTTCTTTTCCTTGGTAAACAAGGAAAGTCAAAAACCTGAGGACAGCAAAAATATCACAATAAACATTTTGAACTTACGTTACATCCTCACCTAGGCCAAATCAGAAGAATAAGTATCAACATCACTTTAGCAGTAACCAAGTGGCTTTCAACTCTCTTTACTGAGGCGTAATAAATGTAAAGGATGAAAAGTGTGCAGGTCAAAAACCTCTACCAATGTAAACTCACCTGAGTAACTACTGATGTAGCACCCAGACTAAGGTGTAGAACATTTCCAGACCCCAGAAAGCTTCCTCCTGACTCTTCCGGCACAAGAGCTCACAGAGTAATCTCCACCCACTGCCAACCGCTGACTTCTATCAACACATGTTGGTTTTTCCTGCCCTTTACTTTCAGATAAATTGAATCGTGAAGTATGTACTGGGTTTTTTTTCTGGGAGAGGAGCATGGGTCTGACTTCTTTCACTCCACGCTGCGTCTGTGAAATTTATCCATGTTTTTCATGTGGTTCTTTGTTTGTTCCTTGTATGACTATATCTCAACATGTCGATTTATTCCACTATTCTTGGACACATGAGTTGCTCCCAGGTTAGGATATTTTGAATTGGTATGAACATTCTTTTAAATGTCTTTTCGTGGTGATGAAAATAACGAGAATAATAAGAAATTTTCATATGTTGAGGAATATGAGGAAGCCATTTTAGTTTTAAAACCTGATTTGGCCTGAACTTGTTTTTCCCAGAGTGGCCTGACTTATGGCCTGTCAAACATGCATTGTACATCTGCTTGAAACATTAAACATTATCCCAAACAAAGAATGTACTCTTCGAAGATAGGGATGAATGCCTCCCTTCCTCTGACGCCAATACCAGCACTTCTTTGAAGATGAGTATTCCTTCTCAGAAACCAGGGTCCAGCTGACCTGCTGTGCATGTGCCAGACTGCAGTGCAACGTCTCCTTGTGACTTTGAAGAAAAGGCCTTCCTATCACACTTGATGTATGTTCTCTGTTCTGAAACGATATATAATCACGCTGTAAACCACGCTTATCCGGAGTGCCTTCTTCCCTGGTGGAGACTGCACTTCTGGGCTAGTCCTCAGCTTGCCTCAAATAAATCTCACCTTGTCTTTCTTATCTATAGATTGGTTATTGATTATTTGTGTCAACAGTGGACATAGTCACACATTTCTCTAGGGCAGCCCATTCCAATAGAAATATAATGCCAGTCACAGGAATTTTCTATTTTCTAGTAGATACAGTTTAAAAAGTAGAGGTGAAATCAATTTTAATACTATTTTATGAGACCCACTACGCATCAAAATATTATCATTGCAACATGTGACACTAGCAACATTTCAACTCTTCAATGGCTACATGTGGCTTGTAGCTACCATATTGGACAGCAGAGGTCTAAGGTATAGAGCTATAAAAATTAGAATTTCTGGGCCACAGCATACAACTGTGTACATATGACCCTTAGCTGATATTTCCAAAAATTTTTCCAACTTTGTTGAACTTACTTATACTCTTACCAGAAATGAATGAGGGTTTCCAGTGTGCTCCATCCAGTCAGCGTTTGGAGTTGTCAGTCTTTTTTTTCTGTCAGGTTTATGAGGTGATAGTTACATACAGTAAAATTCACCAACATTAGATTACACTACATAGTTTTCAATGATATAAATTCTTTGCAAGGCTGGATTTTGGTGGTTGCTGTGGGAAGAAGCAAGTACCATGCAAAAAATCCATTTGGAACAAGAAAGGAAACTGGCAGTTTGAGAAGCTGTGCAGTGCACAACACCAAGGTATATGATTCTGAAATGTCAGAACACTGAAATCAACAAACCACTCGACTGAACTTGTGCAGGGAGTCAAGGGAACACGTAAGAATATCCACAGCACCAGCCACATACCCATAAAATATAGAAGTCTATGTGAACTCAGCAAACAACAGCATTCCCCGAGTAAAGTGATATTCTTGTTGTCAGCCAATGTATCAGGAGATTAGGGCAAACAGGAAAGAGAGAGAGAAAGAGAGAACTTGCAGGCAATCAAAGATTATTCATTTATGAAGTTAATTTAATATTAGTCAAAGGTTTAAAGTTAACTATAGATCTTGACATCGTAAATTAAACTGATACATATTGGAACATCAGAATGTTGGAATCATGTATGGGTATACATGGAATCATATATTAGAAGACACCTAAAAATATTCACCAAAAATTGTAAATGGAAAAATTGAGACCTATGGTTTCTGGAATTATAGGAATTTATCCTCTTTTAAAGATATTGTCTGGTATATTTAATTTCCCTAGACACATAATTTTAAAATTTTATCAATTGAAATACTTATTAAAAGTAATGTTTGCTAAACAAAAATGTAAACTAAAACCACAGTGTTACAAACTATTAAGACATCAATTTAAAAAAAAGTAATGTTTGCTTATTTGACCAGTACAACCAGTATTGGAAATTTAGGAAGTCTAACAATTAGGATTTTCAAGCCAAAATAAACCCAAGACTTGTATATACTAGAATATTATTCTACCATTATTTGCTACACTATGAGAAAATACATAGTAGTTTTTAGACCAAAATTATTAAACCATTCTACTTTTTCTAAGGAGCCACCTTGATTAAAAAAAATACATGACACAAACGTTTTGCATGTCATCATATATCATATATTTAAATTGTTTAAAGCTATGAAGATTCCTCTCTGTTATCAACTTCATTTCTTTTCTCTCTTTGTACCAATCAGTCAAGATCATTAGTTTAATCTACAGCTAAATCTTTTATCTTTCCATGTTACAAATTTGGCCACAAAATTTTTCCTGAAGGAAATATCACATTTAAAGCATAAGTAGTAAAACATTTTTTCTAGAACTTCTTAATTCTCTTATTTTAAATTTATATATTAATTTATATAAGTTATTATTACCGCCCTTAAACTAATCTGGGCAGGAACGCCTTCAAATTTCTAGAGACCTAATTTGTCGATTCCCTCCAGAGGAAGAGAAACTATATTGATTTGCTTCTGAGAAAATATATTTATAAAAAGGAAATAATCCATCAACGTACTGGGCATTCTAAAGGAACTAATTGTGGTAAGTAAGTAACATTATTTAAGTTGAAAACAGAGGCAATAATATCTATTAACAACGCTCACTGGTGAGGGGAACAAAAAGAACTAATTTAGCAACATGAGGTCCTTGAAGCACCCTCATTGCTAAAAGTCAGAGAAATTCCATGATATGTTTTTGAGTCACACAAGACTTCGTCTTTTCCAGGGTATATATCTGTGCACGAACTCGTTGATTTTCATGATTTTATTAAGGGCTGAACTTGCTTACAGTTCTGGAAAGTATTAAATCTTGATTTGGATAGTTGTCAGAATTGTTCACGTTGCTGATTTAATTGCTTGTTTCTAATGATATAAATGTCTTTCCTCCCCTTTCTGGAGACTAATTTAAACAATCTTTAAAGGACATTACAGAAAATGTTTTTAGCTATTTAGAAACTTGAGTATACCAATCAAAGAAAGTTGCGCCTTGCATACTAGAAATTCAGTTTTCTTCCCATACTAAGACCCCCTTTAAGTGTAGCAATTTATTAAAGCCAAGAGTTCCTGTGGAGGGATCCTGTGTATTCAGATCATCCTTATTATGGACACGCCACCTTTTGCAGAAATTGACAACTATCGATTGGGTCCATAATGTTCTCTCCTTGGAGAGACAGGATGTGAACAACTTCTCATTGCAACAGTCTCAAGTACCAGGAAATACCAGAATCCGCAGCAAAACAGGCAATCAGAAAAGACTCACAGGCTAGATTAGCTGTCACCTACTACCTCGCAGGGAATGGATCCCTGTTAAACACCATTACCCATCCAACATATGTAATAGAATATCTCTGTGAAATGTTCAAATGTCCTTCTGTTGTACCTCCCCCTTGGTTAGGTCAGGAGGGCACTACTCCCCCTATTAGAATATTATAGATAGATGTATCGAAAGATTGTTGTGTTGGCAAGTGATGAGGAAGGGGGCATTGATAGAGTTGGAAAAGAAATTGGAAAATAATGTGGTACCCCTTCTGTGGAAGGCAAGTTTGCAGCATTTACTAAAATTAGAAGCACATAAACACTACAGTGTAGCAATTGCACTGCTGGTTGTCCACACTATAGAAATACCTGCATAAGTAGCTAACGATATGTGAACAAGAATGAGGGTTGCAGCATTACTTGTAATCATGAAACCAACTTAATTTCAAAAGCAATATGAAAAAGGTTAAATAAATAATGCACAAACTATGGAAGAAATGTCTTTGTCAAAAATAATGCAGAGGATAATCATGATGATGATTCCACTGATCACAACATTATTGATAGAGCAGTTACCAAATCCAGCACATCCAGGCACATCCTGGGATAGGATACTTTTGTTGGCCTCATATTACAGATGAAAAAATTGTGGCACATCAACACCAAATGCTGGCAAGGTTGTGGAGCAACAGGAACTCTCATTCATTGCTGGTGGGAATGCAAAGTGGTACAGCCAGTTTGGAAGACAGTTTGGCAGTTTCTCACAAAAGTGAGAACATTCTTAACATGTGATCCAGCAATTGCACTCCTTGCTATTTATCCAAAGGAGTTGACTGGTTCCGCCCATGCAACAACCTGCACACGGATGTTTATAGCAGCTTTGTTCATATCTGCCAAAACTTAGAAGCAGTCAAGATGTTTTCCAATAGTTGCTGGGATAAATAAACAGTGGTACACCCGGACAATGGAATATTTTTCAGCCCTAAAAAGAAATGAGCTATCAAGTCATGAAAAGACACAGAGGAATCTTAAATGCATACTAATCTGGCAATGCATTGACAGAAGCCAATCTGAAAAGGCTACACACTGTATGATTCCAACTCTATGACGTTCTGGGAAAGGCAAAACCATGGAGAGAGTAAAAAGATCAGTGGTTGCCAGAAGTGGGCAAAGGGGGATGAATAGGTGGAGCAGGAAGGACTTTTAGGGCAGTGAAAATACTCTGAATGACACTATAATGGTGGATACATGCCATTATACATTTGCCAAAACCCATGGAATGTACAACGCCAAGAGTGAACTGTTTGGGAGATTATGAAGTGTCAGTGTAGATTCATCAGCTGTAACAAATGTACCACTCTGGTAGGCATGTTAATAAAGAGGGAGGCTACGCATATGGGAGGGAGACAGGGAGCATATGAGAAATCTCTGTACCTTCCCCTCCAGTTTTGCTCTGAACCTGAAATGCTCTAAAAAAGTAGTCTTAATTTTTTTTTAAAAAGTAGGCACACTTGAGAAGCTCAATCCTCCCAAAGTAAGCATTTTGAAAAATGAATGCAAGCATGTCTAGAAAATTAAACACACACACATACACATTGAAGGACCAAAAGTTCAATTTACTCTTCCAAGATTATAAAGGGCAGAATAAAGAGTTTTACCCCACCACACGGGTAGCCGGGTTCTTAGGTCTCTGTTTCAGGAATTCCTCTAATACACATATAAAAATCACATCCCAGCAGAGAATCAGGTGTGTGAGAATCAGGTTGGGCAGGTGGTATGGCTCCTGGCAGGTATCAGACGGGAGGTGGATAGGACTCAGAACACAGGAGGGTAAATGTTATACGAGGAAATCCGCAGGTGATGAGGAGCTGTAAACAGGTGAGACTCAGTCAAAAGCTGCACTCTACGTCCCTGGGTGGGCTTGAACCACCAACCTTTCGGTTAACAGCCGAACGCGCTAACCTATTGCGCCACAGAGACACGGAAGGCTGCCTTTCCTGGCTGCCTTAGGGACTGAGCACCTACTAACCCCTAGGCTCTGCCGCCGCCTTGCAAGAAAACCGCAAGTTCCAAAGCCTCGGAAAACCAGAGAGGTTACCGTAATGAATCGTGTTGTTCGTCTTGTTGGAAACCTGTGCTTTGGGGGATTCCGAAGGCAGAAGGGCAGCCCAATGGCCTCGCCCCCCCTCCTTGCCCATGACTCGATTCAGAAGCCAGCATCCCCGGAGTCGCCCGGGGCCGCCACCCTCCGGGGCCTGAGCCGAGTGGGACCCAAGGAAATCTGAACGCCCCCGTGGGCTCCCGGGATGGCTCTTCCCTTCACTCCGCCTTCACCCGACCGCCCTTCATCGCCAGCTCTCCCCAGGCCCGGACGGATGCGCGGGCTGGAAGAGTGGGAAGGACATAAAGCTATCAGAGAAGGAGCGTTTGTCGACCCTTCGGAGAGGCCTTCGGGGCCGGTGGGATGCAGCCGCTTCCTTCTTCGGATTCCCGGGTCCGGCACGGGAGCTCCACGAGGGCAAGGGTCGTGGCGATTGTCGCCCGTGAACCCCCTCGCGGAGAACAGAGTCTGGCACTCACCAGGGCGCTCTGTTAGGTCTTGCTGAATGAATACATTGTCTTTAGCTTTTGGTCCCTTGAAGAACCGTAAGAATGGAAATAACGAAACGTTTCTCAAAGCGGAATTTCTTCTTAAAAGGTCTTTATTCCAGTTAATTGTGCAGCATTCCGGCGGTGGGGGGCGGGGCCAACGGGAAAGGCCTACAGTGCACCATCTGCACGCTTGAGCTCCCCGCGCCCCGCTCCGCTGCGTTCTTGTGCTCAGTGCGGTCGGTGGGGACCCGCGGGCGGGAAAACGGATGGGGCCAAAGGGAAGCGCGAAGAGGAGGGAACGAAGCAGCGGAGGCGACTACAGGGTCAGCAAGACCTCCTCGGAGGCCTTGGGAGATGAGAAGAGCTTTTGTTATCGTAGCGGAATGAGGAGGAATGGAGGGAAAAACAGAGAGAGGACAGGAAAGAACGAAAACCGCGAGGACAATAAAGCAGCAAAATATTCCGAATGCTTTTACGTCAAAACGACTTCAAGAAAGCACAGCAGCTGCCAGCAGGCCGATGGCTCTCGGATCTCCCATAGTCACATCTCTGCGTTGTGCCTGCAGCAACTTTGGTTCCAATCCGAGTCACGGGGGTATCGGGTCACCTTATGGCGAGAGTCAAACGTCTCTGCCTCGGTCTCGGTGTTTACCTGCGGCTCCGGAGCTCTCCGCGCGCACACCGTGAGTCTTCCCGAGGAACGCTGAACTTGCTCCAGGTCTGAACATGCACGGGACCCACCCCAAAAGGTGCCGCCTGGTATTGGTATCTTTCCACTTCCGCACCCATTTTTCTGGTTGAGATATTTCAAACATCGGTGGGGCCTTTTTAGACCAAATGAGAAGAAACGACAGTTCGCACTCCAATTGGATCCTTTAAATCAAATGTAATAAATATAATAAAATCGAAACTTGATAACATCCCCCTCCCGCAACTTTTTGGCTAACAGTAAATGATGGAGGTATACTTCACACAAAGTGCGCAAATCTTAAGCGCAGAGCCTCGGTGAAATTTTACAGAAGGAACCGTCACCCAGGTCAAGTTATAGAAAATTTGCGTCAGTCCACAAATTCAGACCGCCTTTCTAATCAATCTTCACATCACTCCCACTCAGGCAACCAGTCTGATTTCTGTCTCCATAGATTAGTTTTGCCTGTTCTTGAACTTCCCAGAAATGAATATGCTTTTTGTGCCTGGCTTCTTTTTCTTTTTTTCATGCAACATAGTGCTTTTGAGATGCATCCATTTTGTTGTGTGTATCAGTAGATCATTGTGGTATTACTGAAGAGTGCTACTCCAACGTGTGAATACACGACAGTTGATGGACAATTGGGATATTTCCAATTTGGGCTATTGTGAATAATGCTGCTGTGGATATTCTTGCATGGGTCTTTGTGTGGACTCACGCACTCATCTCTTTAGAGTATAAACCTAGTAGTGGAATTGCCAGGTCATGGGGCATTCACATTTTTAACCTTATTAGAAACTACCGGTTTCCAGGATGGTGAACTATTTTACTCTCTCAGCAGCAACAAGAGATACAGTTGCTACACACTCTTGTCAGCACATGGTGTTCTCTGTCCCTTAAATTTTACCCGCTCTGATGGGTGTGTAATGATATATCAGGGTATTTTAAATTTGTGTTTCCCTAATGAGTAATGATGTCTTCTCTTATGCCTTTTCACCATACAGAAATCTTCTTTAGAGAAGAGACCCTGTTCAAGAGTTTTGTTCACTTTTAATTGGCTTGACTTTTTTGGTTTTACTTTTTACATAAACTTTTTATGTTATTAGAATAGATTTAGATTTACTGAAAAGTTGAGAAGATCATACAGAGAATTTCCATACACCCCAAATCCTGTTTCCCTACTATTAACATCTTACATTAGAATGGTAATTTGTCATAAATAATGAATGAATACATTATTATTAACTAAAGTCCCTGTTTTATTCAGAATTCCTTAGCTTTTGTCTAATGCCCTTTTTCTGTTCCAGGTTTCTGTCCAGGATATCCCATTTCATTTAGTTATTATGTCTCCTTACACTCCTCTTGAGACTGTCACAGTTTCTCAGACTTTTCCTTGTAATTAATGACCTTGAAAATTCTCAGGAGTACTGGTCAGGCATTTTGTAGAATGTCCCTCAACTGGGATTTGCCTGATGTTTTTCTCGTGATTAGCCCGGAGTTTCGGGTTTGGGGGGTGCAAAATGCCATTCTCACCAGTTTGTACCATGGGTATATACTACCCACATGAATTACCAATGTTGATATTAATCTTGATCATCTGGCTCAGGTAGTGTTTGTTATGTTTCTCCACTGTAAAGTTAATCTTGTTACCTCATTTCCATACTGTCTTTTGGGAAGGAAGTCATTCTGAGTATCCCACTCTTAAGGAGGGTAGAGTATCCATATAAATTATTTGGGATACTTCTGCATAGGACATTTATCTATTTTCCGATTTTATTTATTTGTATCAGTATGGACTCATGGATATTTATTTTGTACTTTGGGGTTACAACCCAATACTATTTGATTTATTTTGTTGCCCAAATTGTTCCAGTTTTGGCCACGGTGAGCTCTTTCAGTTGGCTTCTGTGTCCCTTTGACATACCCCCATCACAGTGGAAGTTTTTGTGTTGGTTGAGTTTGGTTAAGCAATGTGGAGAGCTAGGACACCTGATGGTACAGATGAAGTCTGAAGGCAATGTGCTGGAGAATTCCCTCTTACTAGGGGAGGCCAGTCTTCCTGTTCTATTCAGACCTTCAACTGATTGGATGAAGCCTACTCACGTTATGGGGGGCAACCTGCTTCACCGAAAGTTCTGCGATTTAAATGCTAATCTCACCCCAAAAAGACCTTCAGAGAAACATCCAGAAAAAATGTTTGAACAAATATCTAGGCACCATGGCCCAGCCAAGTTGACACATAAAATTAACTACTGCAAGTCCACCCCTTTGACACCCATACGCATCTCCTAAAACCATACCTAATTTCCGAATAAGGACAATAACAAGGCCATACTTCCGCCTATCCTGCATATGACTGAAAAGCACTGACTCTTTTCCCCAGAAGAGGATGTGTAGTTCTTGGGAGATGTTTGCTCTTCTCCTTGATATAATTTCCATATATAATTCTCCATAATTTGTATACTATGATGTAAAGTTAACAATACTTAAACTACGATAGAAAGTCTTATGTTACATGATAAGGAAGTAAGATAGGAAAGAAAACAGAGGTATTTTACAAGGAAGAAATTCTCATGACAATTATAGTCCTTGTTTCTGTAACTGGTCGTGTAGTTGTGGCTGGTATTTATAATCATCTTCTTCCACCTACCCATTCTGTTTTTCCTTTGCCCCCATCAAGCACCTCAGCTGGTTGTGGTTCTTTACCTGGTGAGGTCACCCCAAACCTCATTTCTGAAGGGTCTGGGCCTTTAGTATTGGATTGGGTTGTTGCAGCTTTCCATTGTTTAATCGCAGGGCATGGTAATATTAAGAGACACCCTAAGGGATCTCCTGTATTCCAGACGTACTCCTCCTCACCTCCACTGTGGAGGAGCAGTTTAATTTCTGTTTGACAGTCAGGATCAATCGGCCAAGCCACATAGTAACTCTTTTCTTTCCTGTTGATTTAGAGGCATGAGGAATTCAAAGTGGCCAGCTGGCGCTCCTAATTTCCAATTCAATGGAATCATTGTGTCTCCTTGTGGAAGCATTCCTTCCTTTGGAACTAAGACCTCTAGGCCAGTAGAGCATAAAATTGTGGAGACAGGAAGCCAAAGTGTTGCTGGTGGGTCACTAGAGGTAATAGTGAGTGGTGCCACTCCTATTTCCACCCCTTGATTCCTGGACCAGTGAGTCCTGGGTATAGGAGACACAGCACCACATACTGGGTGCCATTTCAGAGCATTCACAGCCTCTTGGAGAATCTTGCCCAGCCCTGCAAGGTATTGCAACCTAGATGGCCCTGTAACTGAGTCTTCAAGAGGTCGTTCCACTGGACCCTCAAGCCAGCTGCTTCAGGATGGTGGTGGACACGGTAAGACCAGTGAATTCCATGAGCATGGGCTCATTGCTACACTTCATATTCTGTGAAGTCAGTTCCTTGATCAGAAGTGTATTAGTCTGCTTGGGCTGCCATAACAAAATGCCATAGACTAGGTGGCTTAAATGACAAAAATTTATTTTCTCACAGTTCTGGAGGCTGGAAGTCCAAGATCAAGGTGGCAGCAGGGTTGGTTTTGGTGAAACTTCTCTTCCTGACCTATTGATGGCCGCCTTTTCTCTGTGTCCTCACATGGCCTTTTCTCTGTGTGCACAGAGACAGAGCTCTGGTGTCTCTTCCTCTTCTTATAAAGACACCAGTCTAATAGGATTAGGGCCCAGCCAAACTCGTATGACCTTAGTTACCTCCTTAAAGTTGCTATCTCCAAATACGGTCACACTGGGGGTTAGGAGTCAACATATGAATTTGTGGGGAAGGATACAATTCAGTACACAACAAAAAGCATTGCTGTGTGAAATAACGTGAGGGTGAATAATGCATTCTGTAAGTCCATGGATGGTAGTTTTGGCAGAAGCATTGTGTGCAGGAAAGGCAAATCCATATTCAGAATAAGCGTGTATTCCAGTAAGAGCAAAACACTGCCCCTTCCATGATGGAAGTGGTCCAATGTAATCAACCTGCCACCAGGTAGCTGGCTGATCACCCTGGGGAATGAGGCCGTACTGGGGACTCAATGTCAGTCTCTGCTGCTGGCAGATTGGGCACTCAGCAGCCAGGTCAATCTTGGAGAGTGGAAGCCCATGTTCCTGAGCCTATGCAGAAACATGGACACTTTGCTCAAAAGCCCGTTGGCTGATGATGGGGTGGCTGAGGAAAGAGGCTGACTATATCCACAGAACGGGGCATCCTACCCACACAATTATTAAAGTCTTCCTCTGCTGAAGTCACCTTTTGGTGAGCATTCACATGGGACACAAACATTCCCCCCAAATTCATCCTTCCCCCCACATTCATTCATGTTTTTCACTCATTCTGAGAGCTCTATCCACATAGCTCTTCACCAGACTTCCTTGTCACCAATTTTCCCATCATGTTCCTTCTAAGTAAAATAAACCACCAGGTACGCTACTCAAAGTCCTGCCCGCTGGGAGGATTTCCCTTCACCACTGTCCCAGAAAGCAGCTGTAGTGCTGCAGCTGTCCACTTTTGGGTGGTTCCTGCATATTACACAGAATCATCTGCAAACCAGTCTTCTCTTTCTCTGTCCACTGTAGGGAATTTCCCAGGAGACCTGAGGGGCAGGCTGTGAGAGAGAAGGTAGTGTAGCAGTGTGGGGACCACAGGCATTTGTGCCACTTCTTCATGGAACTTACTTGAACCTTCAGGGCCTACTTGGACCTGATCTCATATATACCACTTCTATTTAGTGATGGACTGAGCCAATCTCATGATACTCAGTAGTTTGACAAAAATGTTCTGGTGACATGGCTCACCCAGATATTTGCCTCTTATAAGTGCTGAGTAGGAGTACCCAGTGGTGATATTTTGCATGTCTGTTCCCACATCATGCCATGGACTATCAGTGCTCTCTTTACTACTGGAAATAGAGTCATTAGTATCTTTAAATCTAATCATTGTTAGAGAGGCAATTCCAGAAACGTCAGAACCAATTAAAAAACATTCTTGAGATTCTGTTCCTCTAGAACCACTCCCGGTACCCAAAATGTGTATTCATTGGGGTTCTTCACAGAAACAGAATTGGCAGTGTGTGTGTGTGTGTGTGTGTGTGTGTGTGTGTATAAAGTGTAATACATATTACTTGAGGAAAAGGCTCATGCAGTGTGACGGTTTGATGAGTCCAAATCTGATGGAGACTCAGGGAACAGTTGCGGTTTGAGTCCAAAAGCAGTCTGCTGGCAGAATTCCTTCTTGCTTGGGGAAGGTCAGTCTCTGCTCTATTAAAGCCTTCAACGGACTGGATGAGGCCTGCCCACACTATGGAGGGCAATCTGCTCTACTTGAAGTCCACCAACGTCAATGTTAATCTCCTTCCAAAAACACCTTCACAGAAGCATCCAGAATAATGTTTGACCAAATACCTGGGCACCATGACCCAGTCAAGTTGACACATAAAATTAACCATCACAGCATATAATATTCACACTACACAAAATCAAAGACAAAGAGAACATCTTGAAAGAAGTCTGAGGGGAAAAAACACCTTATCAATAGAGGAACAAGGGTAAGCATCACCTGATCGGAATTCTCTTCAGAAACCATGCAAGCAAGAATAGAGTGCAGTGTAATATGTAAAGTGTTGAAAGAAAACCCCCCACCAACCTAGAATTCTGTACCCTGTGAAATTATCCTTCAAAAGTGAAGGAGAGAGAAAGATTTTCTGGGACAAATAAAAATTGAGGGAGTTGTTGCTAGTAAGTCTGCCCTGCAAGAAATGTTAAAAGTTCTTCAGAGAGGAAATGTCATAGGTTAGAAACTCATATCTACATAAAGAAAGGAAGAACATTAGAGAAGGAATAAATGAAGATTAAATGAAATCTTTTGTCTTATTGTTAATTGATCTAACAGATAACCGTTTGTTGAAAGTAATTATAACGCAACAATTTTGGTTCATTACAGCTTATGGAGAAATTAAATGAATCACAGCGACATTATAAGGGATGGTCAAGGAGGAATTGGAAACACTGTTATAAGAACCTGTGCTACATGTGAAGCATTATAGGGTTATTTGAAAGTTGACTTAGATTAATTGTAAATGTATATTGCAAACTATAGGACAGCCACTAAACATTTTTTAAAAAGAAATATAGTTGATATGCTAAGAGAGGAAAGAAAATAGAGTCATGTAAAATACTCAATTAAAACCAGAGCAGGTTGAAAAAGAGCAGAAGAAAAAGAGAGAAAAACGAACAAAGGCAATGAATAGAAACAGTTGGAAATACGGTAGGTATTACTACAACTGTATCAATAATCACTTTATTATTATTATTATTTTTTTTTTTTGGTGGGGAAGACCAGCCCTGAGCTAACATCTGTTGCCAATCCTCCCCTTTTTGCTGAGGAAGACTGGCCCTGGACTGACATCCGTGCCCATCTTCCTCCACTTTATATGGGAGGCCGCCACAGCATGGCTGACAGGCAGTGCGTCAGGCGTCAGGCAGGCGCCAGGGATCCGAACTCGCGAACCGCGGGCTGCCCAGTGCGAACTAAACTGAGGCGCCACCGGGTGGCCTCTCAATAGTCACTTGAAATGTGAATGGTCTAATTTGCAGACGACATGATCTTCCACACCTCATGGCCATTGCCAGCCAATTCCCTAGATACCACCCCACCCATCCTTCCCACCCCCAGGCAGACTCTTCATATTTCTGCCTCCAGCTTCCTCTTCCCCCCCACCTCTTCTTTCAGGCCCTCTCTTATTACCTCCACAGGCAGACAACAGGAGCAAGCTCTCAGCCTCCAATTTGCACCTGTTGTACTTCAGCAGTGTGGCAAATTAGGAAGCTTCCTTAGTGTCCCCTCTCCTTAAATGGCAGTAGGACTAGTAAATAACCCTCCCCCTCACACACACGCCGTCAGAAGTAACTTTATTTTTCCCTATCCGAAAGTGCTGGGATATTGTGAAACTGGGAAGGAAGAAGTTGAAAAATATTCCCTGGGCTTGAAGAAGAGAGAAAAAAAAACTTTGAGATAAGCTTTGCTAACTGCAGCTGTGCATACTCAGCATAATCAACTGTTCAAAACTAACCAGGTCTGTCTGTTCCTCCTTAGTACATGAGTGCACTGTCTCTCCCAGAAAGTCAAGGTCCAGACATCAAGATTCTGCGTCACAAGGCCAAACGCAGGCTGATGATAAAAAGTCCAGAGAGTCAAGGGAGAAGAAATTCAGTCTTTAAGGCAAATGCAGGCTGGTGGGAAGGTGCCAACCAGCAAGGCCACATACTCCCCCTCCCCTACCTAAAACCCCAGCACATGGTCTCCTTCCCCTACCTTAAACGCTAGATAAAAGCCCCTACCTTTTTCTCTTCCAGGAGGTGGATCTGAGTTTTAATGTCCATCTTCTGGTCTGGCTGCCTTTCAATAGTAAACCTCTTTCCTTGCCACACCGCGGTTATTACAAAGACATTAGAATTAGGTTCAGTCTGTGGTTGGAGGCACGACCTCTGGGAGGCCTCCCTTCCAGTCCTGGTGCCACCACTTGCCTTCTGTTTGACTTTTGGCCAGTTCCTTCCTTTTCAAAATAGATTAAACGAGATAAGCTAATGATGCGCCTAGCATAGTATGTGTGTGGTTTATGTCAAGTGTGTCCTGATAGGGAACTATCCAAGGTCCATTTTGTTCCCCTTAATTATGAAATATAAAGAAAAGTGTATAGACTTCTGCTTCAGGCCTTTGTAACATTTGAGTAATTTTGTATTCATGAATGTAACGTCCACTCACAAAGTAAGTTGGTATTAAAGAAGAAAAAATTTTAAACGGAATTTATAAAACATATGCCCACAAAAGGGACTCATTCATACCACTTTCTTTTATAGCAGTCGTCCCCAAACTGGAAACAATTCAAATGTCCGCTAAGAGGTGCATGAATACAATTGTGGTCCAAGATCATTGATTGCCTGGGACAGGGAGTGGTGGGGGGATTGACTGCAAAGGGGCAGAAGGGGGCATTTTGGAGTAATGGAAGCGTTCCTTCTTAAACAGCATAGTGGTTATATGGGTGCATCCATTTGTCAAAAGTCATCGAACTTGGAATGGATGCGTTGGATTATTTACAAATTACACCTTAAGAAATATGGTTTTAAAAAGTAATAAGAAAAATCATTCCAAATTTCAGTGTCTTACTTTAATAATAATGATCATTATTATTGGCCTTAGAGGGTTCTTCTAGAAAAGTGTCTCTCTTGTGGTGAACAATTTGATTGGAAGTTCAATTTGTTCATTTTTGTTTTTGTGTCTTTTTCTTCAGTTGAATTCATGCACTATTAAATTGAATAATTTTAACTAAAAAATAGAATCTGTAAGAGCTCAATTTTATAGAAGCATATTTATAGATAGTCTTCCCTCTGTAGATATACCAAAAATGACTCCATCGATATTTACCTAATGTTAACAAAAGTGATTTTGAATTTAAGATGTTTCAACATTTTACACATTTTATATTTTCTGTAGCAATTGAATTTGGTATCATAAGCAGGTATGATGTTTGCAAAACAATTAGAATAATTTAAAAAATAGATTTGAAGAAAAATATGTAAAGACGTTAAAAGTAGCTAATTCCAGGAGACTGCTTGTGAATTGCAGGTCACTGCTTATCTTCTTCTTTATGTATTGTTCATATGTTTTAATTTAAAAAATGAATGACCCAGAAGGAAAAGATCAGAATAGATATGGGAGAGGTGTGGGGTAGGTGAGAGAAAAACACAAAAGGGAGGAAAAACCCAGTTCTGGCAGGAATTGTGTTTAAGTTGAAGATTTGGGGGGAGCAGCTGTTGGGACAGGAAGGATGTTTGGGAGGCAGATGGGTCCTGAGGATCTTTAGGGCAGTCGTATGCCTGTTACATGATTCCTCCTCAGTGGTGGTGTTTTTTATTTTCCAAAAGAAATATACAGCCTTAAATGTCTTGTCAAGCATTTTTACCAACTGTGTTTCTCTTTGATTAGGAGCAGTATAATACAGTGGTTCTGAGCATATCTTCTGGAGCCAGGCTGCCAAGGGCTCAAATTCCTGCTTTCAAATATCACTCAGTGGGCTGAGTGACTGGACAGGTTACTTAACCTTTCCGTGTCTGTTTCCTCATACGTAAGTGAGGACGATAGTAGGATATAGGCCTGTCGTAAGGATTAGATGAGTAAACCGCATGTAACACCTGTAGGCTAGGCCTGGCACGTGGCACTTTGCATATATGCAGTCGTTGAGCGCTAGCTCTTGTATTTTGGGCGCAACACTGCATCAAGACTGGGTGTGATGAAACCGATTTCATTTAAGTTCCCTGTCCCTCTCCCTCCCTCCGCTCTGTGGTCCGGGCCCCACGCCCTTTTCTTTCAAGTCCCCCAAAGTGGAGCCTCCAAAAGACAGCTACGATTTGCCGTCCTTTGTCACCGCTGAAAGTTCCAACATAGACACTCGGAGAGACGCGCCGCAGCGCCCGGGGGAGGCGCCGTCACTCGCTGGGGAGGCCCGTCGTCACCCTCCTCCGCGCGTCCCTACGGAGCAGGAGCGCTCGGGCGTCCTCTCCGCGGAGCAGAGGCGCCGCAGGACGGAGCGGGAGCCCGCGGGCCCGGCGCTCGGAGCTGCTCCGGCTCGGCTCACCTCCCGCCCCGGAGGAGCCCGGGCCGCGGCGGCCGCGGGTCAGGGACGCCTGGTCTCCACGGACGCGGGGATCCCGGGCCCGGGGTCCTGGTTCCGGCGGAGCTGGGGACGGAAGGAGGAGGCTCCCTGGAGTCAGGTTCCGAAGTCGAGCGTGGGAGCGGCCCTGAGTGTCCAGTGCCGACTGAGGAGCTAGAAGTTCCGACTGCGATCTGAGTCGCTTAGAGCAGAGTAAAGGACAGCTCTGAGTGAAAGGGGCCCTTTACACAAAATACAGCGCTTCCAACTCAGGTCTCGAACCGTCGACCCCACACCTCAGTCACCATCGCCAACGGCGGCGTCTCACGCTGACCTCTTCCTCTGCGGGAGACGACGGGTCCAGTGACAGGACGGGCCGTGCGAAGACCCCTCGTGGTGCGGGACGGAGTGGACGCCGCCTCTGCCTTTTGCCCCGCGAGGCCCGAGGGTGAGCCCGAGGAGGGGGTGGCACTGGCTCGGTCGTCGGGCCCCAGGACATTCTCTCCCTGTCCCTGTGGACCCGGCCCCTCCGAGAAGCCGGTGTCAGGACCCCGACTCCCGAGGAGGAGGCGGCGGGGGACGCGGGGGACGCGGCGGCGAGGCGCGCGCGGCGGGAGCAGGAGGGAGGCGGCACCCGGAGCGGCGCGAGGCCGCGGAGCCGCCTTCCCGGGACCCGAACCTTCCTCTCCCGACGGCAGGACGCGAGGGGGACCTGGTTGGAGGAGTAAAAAGTCCTCAACGGAAGGACGAGGTCCCACCGAGACTTGAACTCGGATCGCTGGATTCAGAGTCCAGAGTGCTCACCATTACACCATGGAACCCGCACGGGAGCCGCCCCGTGCGGCTCACCAGAGTGGCTGGCGAAGTCCTCCTTCAGCGTCCCAGCTCCTGCTGACAATCCCAAGGCATTTCTTCCACTCACCCGCCGAGACTCGAGTACACTTGACCTGCGTGGGCGGTCGCCCGTCTCCTTTGATTCACTTCTTATCGCTTGGCTTGCACCTCAGAAAATGAGGTAAAAATCCACCCTTGCGCTGAGGGCCAGGGAAGAGCCCTTGAAGCCTCCCTCGTAAGCCACAGATTCTGCCTCGGTTACCAGAGTCTCCTGTCCTGAGGTGAAATGTCTGCAAATAATAGCCTTACTTTCCTTTTCGTTGCCTTCACACTTTTCCCATTGCCCAGAGACGGGCAGATGAGGGCAGGGAAGTGCTCGAGGCAGGCCTTGGCACTCCCTGGGTCCCTTGGCCACATAGCACCCATCACATCCCACAGCCACCACCGCCTCCTACCCGTAATATATGTGTATATATACTTCTGTGTCGGCAGTGGAGTGGGATTGGCAGGCAGGGGAAGTTTCCTCTTCTTCTTCATACACCTCTGGGGGTTTTCGTTGCTGGAATTTTTTTCTTACAACAAACATATATTTGGTAGATTTACAGCACCAAGCAATCAACCATGTTTAACGTTTACATCAAACACTCAGACAAACCAGACCATACTCACCTGCGGTGGCTCAAAATCAACCACATAACCTGGAGGCCACAAGGCTGGGCTCTGACAGTTACACGGTCACAGACAGTTTTCCGAGAGCTTGGCCAGGTCAATGCCATTCCAGCTTCTCAGTATATTATGACCTGGAAATTCCTCGGAATTAAGAAAATGTACACATATCAGGGTACCCAAGAGCACTCATTGCTGGGTCTTAGGGTATGTGTACCCAAGTGGTCTTAACAGTGTATACAGTATTTATGTACACGAAATACCACCATGCTAAATATGAAAACACGTACATATATAATAATATAAATTCATACTACATCTCAAAATCATAGTGTGTGTATTTCCTTTCCCCTTCACTTCTTCATTGTGTTCCAAAGCCATCTCTTCCCTTATCCAATACACAGAACAGAAAAATTTGCACTAACAGAACAAAAAAAAAAAAGCTGCTAAAAAACAGAGTCAGAAAGACGTCCAGTGTTGCTGGAAGAGGTATTTCGTCCCAAGCGACTGGATGAGGGTTGAATCTAGGAGGAAGGAGGCAAAGGGTCTACTCTTGTTGTGCAGAGGAAGTTGTTCTCCAAGTTTGAGGAGACGGTGCAACCTCCTCCTGAAAACCAAGGAGCTGAGCGGTTATCAAACACAAAGCACTCCTCCGGGAGAACTTGAAGATCTGTCAAGGTTTATGACTGCAGGGAACTCTGCAGGACTCTGGCCGACGTCAGAAGAAAGGGAATCTGTTTGAAAGGATGTTGGGAGATCACGGACCGGCCAGGAAACCCGGAGAACCGGGCTGTGACGAGGGGCGGGGAGAGAATCAAATGAGGTTAGAACCGCGATGGGTGGAGAGACTGTCCTTGAGGGGCGGGAGCGCGTTGGGCCTGAGAACCCAAGGCGAGAGGTGGGGAGGTGGTGGTGGTGTTGGGAGCTGGAGTGAGGGGGGCCAGTGAACAGAACTACCCCGGGAAAGTAACTCCTCCCACTCCTCTTCCCGCTCCTCCTTCTGCCTCCTCCCTCTCCCTCCTTCGCCCGTTCTGTTCCTCCTCCCATTCCATTGCACACCCCTCTCTCCTCTCCTCTCCATCTTCCTCGCTCTCTGTCTCCTCATCCCCTTTCCCCAGCCTTTCCGTCCTCCCGCATCTCCTCCTTCCTTCGCGATCGCGCCTCCGCGCTCCTCCTTCTCTTGCACGGAACGAAAGCCACCAGAACATCGCGATGGGTTTCCCCAGTCTGAGAGGAAGGTGAGGGAATATTTTCCATGCACGCGAGAAGCACGAATGCGTTTCTCTCTGGTCAGGACTCGTTGCGGGTCTTTGGGAGACTGAGTGAGGTGGCCCCGAAGTGGGGCGGCTGAGCGTCCACGGCCGGTTCCTCGGAGTCTGGGCAGCGCGGGGCCTTAGGATGACCCGGGACGACCCCGAGGCGGCAGTGACTAAGTGTTAAGGAACCTCGGTTCCAGCACCACTCGCATTTGGCCGGCAAAGTCTGGGGAAATGTAATTTGGCTGACAGCCTACCCTTAGGCTGCTCGAGGAAGAAAAAGGCGACCGTTCTCGGTCGCGACCACGTTGCCCCCTCGTGGCCTCCTCGGGAACGGCGCACAGGGATCCGCACAGACCCAGAAGCTGCAGGTACCGGGACGCCAGACATGGTCACTTCCAAAGAAAACCAAACATGCAGACGTAAAAACGTCCTGTAGCAGGAAGGAGAGTAGGAGGAAGCAGGAAGGAAAGGACATTTTTCAGGGAAAGCATTCTCCCGCCCCCATCTATTTCCTATTCCTTCAAAAAATTGCTTTTTTGAGGTGTAGTAGGTGCACTATGGACTACACATATTAAAAATGTATTATTTGATAGGTTTTGACATATGTGGACACCAGTGAAACCATTACCACTATCAAGACAGTGAGCATATCTGTCACCCTCAGAAGCTACCTTGTGCTCCTTTGTAGTCCCTTCCTCTTCTTCTCCCCAGGTGACCACTGATCTGCTTTCTGTCAGTATGGATTAGTTTAGAATAGTAACCATTTTAGATGAATGAAAGGATACATTATGTACTTCCTTATTTGGCTTATTTCATTCAGAATAATTATTTTGCAATTCATTCATTTAGTTGCATGTATCAATAAGTTTTCATTCCTTTTAATTGCTAGAATTCCAATGTATGGTTGTACCACAATTTGTTTATCCATTCACTGGTTGATGGGCATATGGGTTATTTGCAGTTTGGGGCTATTAAAAATAAAGCTGCTATAAATACCCACATACAAGTCTTAGTATGGAGATATGCTTTCTTTTCTCCCTCTAGGAGTGGAATGGCTGGAGGCCAGCCATTATGTTAGGTGTATGATTAACTTTTAAAGAAACCGCCAAACTGTGTTCCAAGGTGGTTATGCCATTTTACATTCCCATCAGCAGGGTTTGGAAGTTCTAGCTCCTCAACAGTGTTGTCAACACTCAGTATGGTCCATCTTTTAAATGTCTGCCATTCGAGCCGATTTGGAGTGGTATTTCACTGTGGTTTTAATTTTCCTTTCCCTAATGACCAGTGATGTTGAGTGTCTTTACATGTGCTTATTTGACACATGTATACCTACTTTGCAAAGTGTTTGCTCAAATCTTTCTCCATTTTTAAACATTGTGGGGGGGGTTTCTTTTACAGAGTTTTAAAAATATATATTTTGGATACAAGTCTTTTGTCAGATATATGCTTTGAAAATCTTTTCTCCCAGTCTGTGGCTTGTCTTTTCATTCTGTTAACAATGTCTCTTAAAGAACACAAGATTTTAGTTTTGATTTAGTCCAATTTACTGATTTCTTCTTTTATGGATCATGTTTTCGGTGTAGCAGTTAAGAAAGATTTTTCTCTTATGCTTTCTTCTAGAAGTTTATAATCTTAGAGTTTATACTTTTAGGTTTATGATCCATCTTGAGTTAATTTTTGCATATATTGGGAGATACTTATCAAAGTTCTTTTTGTAGATAGACACATAGGTTGATGGTTAGATAGATAGATAGATAGATAGATGATAGAGAAATTGTTTCAGCACCATTTGCTATAAAGACTATCCTTTCTCTACTGAATTGCCTACATGCTTTTCTCAAACATCAGTTGTCCACATACATGTGGGTCTATTTCTGGACACTCTGTTCTTTTCCATTGATCCATTTGTCTATTTTGATGCAAACATCACATTTGCTTGATTATTGTGACTTTATAAGTCTTGAAATTAGATAGTGTTAGCCTTCACACTTTGTTCTCACTTATCAAAGTTGTTTTCCTATTATATGTCCCTTGCATTTCCATATGAATTTTAGAATCAACTTGTCAAATTTTGCAAAGAATTTTTCTTGAATTTTGGGATTTCACTGAATCTATAGATCAGTTTGAGGAGAACTGACATCTTAATAATACCGAGTCTTCTGAACTGTGAGCAAAGAATGTCTCTCCATTTATTTAAATCTTCTGTAATTTCCCTTAGGAATACTTTGTAGTTTTCAGCACATAGGTTTGTCATATATTTTGATTCTCTTGTAACTGGCATTTAAAAAAATTCCTTGTTCTGATTGTTTGTTGCTAGCATATAGAAGTACAATTAAGTTTTGTATATTGATTGTGTATCCTGAAACCTTGCTAAAACCAGTTACTGGTTGTAGTGGATTTTTCTTTTGTACTTTCCATTGGATGGTCTGCAGAGATGGGAGGTTGTCTGTGAATAAAGGCACTTTTATTTCTTCCTTTCCAATCTAGATGCCTTTTATTTCCTTTTTCCTGCCTGATTGCACTGGCCAGAACTTCCAGTAAAATGTTGACTGAAAGTAGTGAGAGCAGACATCCCTGTCTTCTTCCTAATCGTAGATAGAAAGTATTTAGTCTTTTAGTGTTAAGTAAAATAGTAACTGTAGGTTTTTCACAGATGTCCTTTATCAGGTTGAGGAATTTCCCTTCTCTTCCTAGTTTACTGAAAGCTTTCATTAGGAATGGGTGTGGTAACTTGTCAACCACTTCTTCTGTATTTGTTGAGATGATCATATATTTATATTTAGTATATATATCATATATATGTAATTGTTTTAGTTTGTCAATCTGTCATTCAATGAAATTGATTGATTTTAAATACTAAAACAATCTTGTATTCTTGAGATAAACCCCACTTACATATGAGGCATTATCCTTTTTATATATTGTTGGATTCACTTTGCTAAGATTTTGTTTAGAATGTTTGCATCTGTGTTTATGAGGGATATTGGTCTGTGGTTTTCTTTTCTTGTAATATCTTTGTCTGCTTTTGGTATCAGCAGGTGCTGCCCTCAAAAAATGAATTGGGAAGTGTTTCTTCCTCTTCTAGTTTTGGAAGAGTTTGCATAGAATCGTTATTATTTATTGCTTGAATGTTTGATAGATTCCACCAGTGAAATAATCTGGGCCTGGAATTTTCTTTGTGGGAAGGCTTTTAACAGCAAATTTAAACTCTTTAATAAATATAGGACTATTTTTGTTTTCTATTTCTTCCTGAGTGAGCTTTGGTAGTTTATATCTTTCAATAAATTTATCTATTTCATGTTATTGATTTCATTGGCATAAAGTTTTTGATGATATTCCAGTATTATTCTTTTGAGGTCTATCGCATCTCTGTCCAATATAAATATAATATGAGCCACATATAACTTCTCTGGTAGCTACCCCTTTTAAAACCCAGATGAAACTAATGATATATTTTATTTAACTCAAAACATCTAAAATATTGTCATTTTAGCATGTAATCAGTGTAAAAATTATCAATGAGTTATTTTACATCTTTTTCTCATATTAACTCTTCAAACTTGGGTGTGTATTTTACACTTGCAGCACATTTTAACTCAAATTAGCCACATTTCAAGTGCCTATTAGTCTCATGTGGCTGCTGGTTACTGTATAGGATGATGCAGGTCTGTAGGACCTCTGTTAATGTACCCTCTTTCACTCCTGGTATGGATTATTTGTCCCTTTTCTCTTTTTTCTTGATAAAGTCTAGCTAGATGTTGATCAATGTCATTGATCTCTTCAAATAATAGGCTTTTAGTTTTATCTCTATAGTTTTTCTATGTTTCAGTTCAAGTTTTTCTGCTCTCATGGTATTATTTTGTTCTGCTTGCTTTAGATTTAATTTGCTCTTCTTTTTCCAGTCCCCTAAAGTGGACACCTACATCCTTGATTGGAGATCTTACAGATGTATGTTATAAATCCTAAAGCAGTCCCTGAAATAACAGAGTTATAGCTAATAAGCCAACAAAGGAGGGAAAATGGAATCATATAGAAACCCTGTAAACTCTATGATAGAGCAATTGCTCTTCCAGGATTCTACCCTATAGAAATACTAGTACAAGTGGCCAAAGACATGTGTACAAGAATGATGACTACAGCATTATTTGTAACCATGAAGTCACAGAACCAACTTAATTTCAAATCATATGAAAAGGGTTAAATATGTGGACAGCCACATGCAAAAGAATGAAAGCAGACCATTGTCTTACACTGTACACAAAAATTAACTCAAAATGGATTGAAGACTTGAATGTAAGACTTGAAACCATAAAACTTTTAGAAGAAAAGATAGACAGTATGCTCTTCAACATCAGTCTTCACAGTATCACTTTGAATACCATGTTTCACCAGGCAAGGGAAACAAAAGAAAAAATAAACAAGTGAGACTACAGAAAACTGAAAAATATTCTGCACAGCAAAGAAACCATCAACAAAATGAAAAGACAACCCACTGATTGGGTGAAGGTATTTGCAAATCATATATCTGATAAAGGGTTAATATTCAAAATATATAAAGAACTCATACAACTCAACAACAAACAAACAAACAATCCAATTAAAAAATGAACAAACATTTTTTCAAAGGAGATATGCAGATGGCCAACAGCCACATGGAAAGATGTTTGACATCATTAATTATTAGAGGAATGTGAATCAAAGTTACAACGAGGTATCACCTCATGCCGGTCAGAATGGCTATAATTGACAAGACAAGAAATAACAAGTGTTGGAGAGGATGTGGAGAAAAGGCAACCCTCATACACTGCTGGTGGGAATGTAAACTGGTGCAGCCACTATAGAAAACAGTATGGAGATTCCTCAAAAAGTTAAAAATAGAACTACCATATGATCCAGCTATTCCACCACTGGGTATTTATGCAAATAGCACGAAAACACTAAGTCGAAAAGATATTTGACCCCTTTGTTCATTGCAGCATTGTTCTCAACAGCCAACACTTAGAAACAACCTAAGTGCCCATCAAGGGATGAATGGATAAAGAAGATGTGGTATATATATATATATATATACACACACACAGTGGAATACTACTCAGCCATAAAAAGAGGTGAAATCTTACCATTTGCGACAACATGGATAAACCCTGAGGGTATCATGGTAAGTGAAATTAAGTCAGATAAGAAAGTCAAATACCAAATGATTTCATTCATAAGTGGAAGATAAAAACAACCTCCACCACCACAAACAAACAGGTAGATACAGAGATTAGATTGCTGGTTACCAGAGGGGAAGGAGAGAGGGAGGAGGAGGAAAGGGATAATGGGGCGCAGGTGTACAGTGAGGGACAGATGGCAATTAGTCTTTGGGTGGTGAACATGATGTAGTCTACACAGAAATTGAAATATAACTATGTACACCTAACATTTATATAATGTTATAAACCAATGTTACCTCAATTTAAAGAAAAGGGGGGGTAAATAAATACTAGTACAAACTATGGAAGAAACTCCATTGTTGAAAGGAATTCAGAGGAACGATGATGGTTCTACTCTTTCGAGGATTTCCGTATTCCCAGCGTCCTGCTTTCCTCCCAAGCTCTTCTTCGAGGATCTGTGATGATCTTATGATCTTGGCTTAAGTCCTCCTGTTGCGCACAAGACACAGAGGACAGGAGTGTAGTAGTGGAGGAGGCCTCTCTCCGGCTTTACGTGGGAGGATGTACAGAGTAGAGACATCCACAAACACTTTTGCGGTCTAAAAATACGAAATCCGTCCCGCGTGGGTTCGAACCACCAACCTTTCAGTTAACACTCGAGGGTGCTAACCGACTGCGCCACAGACGCAAGCGGAGAACGGTGTTGTCCCAACCGAAAGAAAAGTCCTTCACCGCTAGGCGGAGCCACCCGCCTTTTTGCAAAACAGCTGTGCGGGCTCCAGAGCCTCGGAAAACCGGAGAGGTGGAGTCGACGAGGCGTGTTCGTCTCGTTTGTAACCCGTGCGTTGGGTGATTCCGAAGGCGTAAGAGCGGTCGAATGGCCTCGCTCCGCCTTGCTCCACACCCGCCTCAGATGCCAGCGCCCGCGACCCCCCGGGCCTGAGCCGAGTGGGGCCCAAGGGAAGCTGAACGCCCGGTGGACTCTTGGGATGGCTCTTCCCGTTTGCTCCTCCTTCACCCGACTGTTTGTCCCTAAGGCGCTCTCCTTACTCCACTCAACTGCGGTCGGTGGGGGGAGGGAGCCGGAAAGAGAGAGAAAAGGGGCAAATGCAAAGAGGCGGGAAAGAGGAGGGGGAGGCGTGGGCGAAGACAGATTCCTAAGGGATCTGTGCAGTGACGCGAGCCGGATTTGGCGAGTTGAGATTTTTTTTTTTTTAAAGCAAGTATCAGAATGAGAAGAAGGGAGGGGAAAACGCAGAGCAGGCATAAAAGAGAGAAGAGATTTATAGGAATACCAAGTAATGTCCAAGAAAAACCAGCCCAGTAATTAGCATGACATTATGTCAAAATTCATAGAGCAAGGAGTGACGTTGTCACCGGAGCTGTCGCGCGCCATCATCGTATAGTGGTTAGTACTCTGCGTTGTGGCTGCAGCAACCTCAGTTCTAATTCGAGTCACGGCACTGTTGTCTGGCATTTTGCTTTTACGTTGAATCCCACATCAGGCTGCGCCCCTTACCTAGGGGACAGGGAGCGGATGTTTCCGCCGGGCGCGAGGAGTTCAGGAGAAGGGAAGAAAATTCTACACTGCACTAACCTGGGGATGGGGACGTTCTCTGTTCCGTGGCTGAGCAGAAGTAAACTGAAGTAATGGTTTATCCTCAGTGGTACTCCAAACTAGGAGCCTCCTTGATACCCTATTGGTGAAAAATGTTTTTCTGTGTTACTCAAAATCTAAAGGATCTTTAAGGCGAGATAAAATTTTTCATCAGAATGGTGACACCTCTTCCGTAGCCCTGCTTAGCTGATTAAACCTTGGCTTCTGTGAATCTGCGCTTGGAGGACCTTTTCAGTCCTTGGCAATTGTTCTCCTCAGAGCCATCATATCAATCTCTCTGGTGTGTTGTATACTCTCAAGGATTTTAAATGACTGTCGGCAGCCACTCACATACAAATGGTATCCATCAGGATCCGACAATGGGAAAAATGCAACAATAACCACATAAATGATGATAACAGTGACTACATGACCCTACATCCTGCTGACTCAACAAGCAGAAGCTACGAATATGTGATTCTTGGGCCTGACTACATCAACGGTGGTATCTGAGAGTAAAGCTATACTGGATGGTCATGCTCTAGTGGTAAAAGCATGACCACAAGGGTGAATTGTCAAAATCAAACACAAATGGAGATCAGACTTGAAAAGTCCCTGAACAGACAAACCAGTTTAGTCATAGGAGCAAGAGCTAATTTAGCTTATTTTGCATAACAAGTGGAACTTAAGGGCCATTTCTTATTAATGCCTCTGAAAATTATAAATGAAACTTAAACTGTTCCCCCAAATTGATATTAGGTAATCACTTTTAACCATTCCCTATCACCAGTAAAACTCTAATGTTATAGCCAATCACTGTGAAGAATGAACAGCCACTGCCTCCTCACTATATGAGCTGCTTTATAAAAATATGCTTCTGAGCCATATTTGGTTTCAGTGCTCCCATCTCATGAACTGTCTTTTTGTGCACAATAAACTGTTACTTATGACTATTTCAGTGATCCAGTGGTTTTACTCCTGCTAGTTCTGAACTTTGGGCAGTGCCTCAACATTTTCATCGGCCAGATTGGGCCAACCAGAGAACTCCACTTCATACTGTTTTCGTCATAGAGTCCCATGGAGGGTCCCTAATTTGCTAAACTGATCTTTGGGTGCCATGTTGCGAATTGGAGGCTGAGGGAGAGGTGACTTTTTCTGCATGTGAAAGAAAGGAAGGAAGACACAGAGATACAGAGAGGGGAAAAATAGGCTGGAACCAGAAACCGATTTTTAGCGTCTGGCACTGGATGTCATATCTTGGAGTAAAGAGAAGACGCTGATGAACGTATCCAGGGAAGAAGAACTTCAGTGGAAACAGCAGACACTTAACGTCTATGATGTTTTCCATCTGTTTTGTATAATTCTTCTTCCCTATCTTTGTAGAAAAGGCACAGGTGAGCTTGATATGATTGTTTCATGTTTTTGGAATGCATTCTTAAATAAAAATGCCTACTGTGCTTCAAATATTCATCTGGGAACCAGCTGTGCATTAAGAGTAGAATGGACCCAACGTGGGGACTCTACCTGGGAAAGTGCCACTAAAATTAAGGGGGTGAGAGAGGATGTGACACTCTCAACAACAGTTGCTTTCCTTACTGTAGAGGTTTTTGCACATGCCTCACACCAGATGGATCCTTTCTTCAAATGAGAGCAATTGGGAAAATAAAAAGTACTAAGCTGCAGCCACAGAAATCTTGGGCAGGGAAGTGCAAGCACTACCAAGTGGGCAAACTGGGGATTGCCTCTTCACCCATACCGGGTCAACATCATCTGCTTGGACTACTTTGGCAAGCTGGAGACCGGACGCCACTCACCTTCAGCAGTCACTGGAGATCACAGTTCCGGAGGAGGTCTACTTCACGGTAACTGTAGATCCCAAAATCTCACAGGATTTTCCTTCTCTTCCCTTTAGTCTCTCTTCCGCCTACGCGAGGGGATCCACCGCCTTTCTCTCCTGTCAGGACCCTTTCTGGCTCCCTCTACAGAACTGAAGTGGGCACCCAGTTTCCCCTAGGTGTCCCTCTGGGAATGCTTGTCTCCAGGGACGTAACTCCCAGCGGGCAGGACCAGGGGGAGCCTGGAAAGCTAGTTGCAAGGTGGAGGTCGGGCATCGAAAGTGTGAGGTGCCACAGTCAAACTGCATTCTTCCCTGTGCACCACGCATCTGCTCCTCGGGTCTGCGGGAGGAAGCCAAAGTGGCCCCTACAGCTTCTCTACAGGCTAAAGCCAAAGAGGTGTGAAGTTCCAGAAGGGGCAAGAGGAAGCTCATGGAGCAGAATCAGCCCTCCGCCTGCCTGGCTCTCATAGACAGGCTGAGACGAGGCTGATTTGGAGGACAGAGCCAAAGAAAAGACCTAATGGCAGAAAACCCCATGATCTAGAGATGAAACTCTCCTTTCCTAACCTCCAGTTGGGCCGGGGCTAGAGTTGAATCGGCACCTGCACCCTCATCAGGAGAGTCATCTGGACAAGTTCAGAGACCAGGAACAGGGGGAGCTGTGCACATCGCTGGTTCTCAACCCCGGGCGATTTGGGACCCCCGGGTCCACGCCGCCGACGCCAGCTGTGACACTAGGCCTTGTCTGGAGACATTTTTGATGGCCACGCCTGGGGGAAGGAGGGAGGGAGGGTTTCCCCCTGCCATCTAATCATCAAGGGCCAGGGATGTCACTAAACACCCTGCAATCCACGGGCGGAGCCCTCCCCCACAAAAAATGATCCGATCCTAACTATCAACACTGCCCAGGTTGAGAAAACCCGGTGTAGACCAGTGTCCCACACACCCGACAGACGAGAAAACACGAATTCCTGACTAACTGGATGTCTGCTCTGAGGAAAACTCCGGCAACAGAGAGAACGCCTAGTTTTGGGGCCTGAGCATATGGAAGGATGGAGTTGGCATCAACTAAGGTGGGAACACCGCGGGGGCGTCCGGTTGTAGGGGGAAGATCCGGAATCCAGTTCAGGGCCGCCTGGAAAGGAGACTTGCTTGAAAGCGCTTTCCCTCCAGCCGTCTGTCTCCGTCCCTGCGTCCACCTGAGTCCCTTCGGAGGCTGGAGATGCCGGGGTCTCGGTGCTCGGCCCCTTCTCTCCCGGGGCGCCTCCCCTCCCGCCTCCTCCCGCCCACCTCGCCCACTTCCCGGCTCCGGCGCCCTCCTCTCCACAAGTGGGCGCCTCGCAAGGGCGCGTCTCCAGGGCGGTTCTGAGGTGCCGCCGGGACGAGGCAGCTCGCTCCGGGACTGCTGGACCTGGCGGGCCTCGGGGGCGCTCGGTGCGTCGCCTGCGGGCTCCTTCTTTGGAGACAGCAGGGAGGGAACGGCCTTCTGAAAGAATTCCTGGTAAGGCGGGTGACCCCCTCCCGGAAGCCATAGGCCTCCCAGAGCGCAGCGAAAAGGTCCCTCTGGTCGGAAGTGAGGCAGAGAAGCGGCGGCCCCCAGTTCCCTGGTGGTCTAGTGGCTAGGATTCGGCGCTTTCACCGCCGCGGCCCGGGTTCGATTCCCGGTCAGGGAATCCTTTTGCTTCTACTCCCTCAGAGGAAGGGAAACAAGGGCGGGCCGCTTCTCAGGGCTCACCGCTCTTGCTTATCTCCACGTCAGCCACCCGCAGAAGCGGCTTCACAGGGCTACCGAGCATCCTGCTCAGGTTTAGACAGCCGTGCAGAGGTTCAATCTCTGTGTAACTGAGATGAGGCCAAACTGAGCCAGGTTGTTGGTGCGGACCCTGCAAATGGACCGGTAGGAAGGCTGAGGCTCCCCAACCCCATTCTCAGCTAAAATGCTTATGAGGCCTTCGGAAAGGGGTGCCTGGAGGCGATACACGCGAAGGTTGAGGAGAAGATGAGTCGTGGGTCAGATCCTCGAGGGCTGTCCTGTTTGTAGATTAAGCCGTGTAGGTAGCTGACGTTAAATGACCCATCAATGGCAGCGTGTGAAGTATGCACAAAATGGAAAACTGTTATTGCTGCCATAAGCAGAAAGCAGGGGTCAAAATCAGCACAAGAATATCAAAACAACGGTACCACAGTCAAATCCCACAATTTTCTCAATGGCCATTATATTTAAACTGTGTAGACCCTACCAAGCACTGCCCACATTTTCCCTTTTCCCTTTGGCACTTGCTCTGAAGGCCTGTGAGAAGACAAGCCACAAACTAAGAGAAAATATTTGCAAAACATATATCTGATTAAAGACTGTATCCAAAATATACAAAGAACTCTAAAACTCAACAATAAGAAAAATTTAAGAAACCAATTAAGAAATGCACAAAAGATCTGAACAGACACCTCAGCAAAGAAGACATACAGATATACAGATGTGCAGATGGCAATTAAGTATATGAAAAGATGCTCAACCTCATATGTCATTAGGGAATTGCAAATTTATACAATAATGGGATGCCACTCACACACCTGTTAGTTTGGTTAAATCCAAAAAACTAACACTACCAAATGCTGGTGAACTGTGGAGCAATGGAAGCCATCCATCATTCAGTGCTTGTGGGAATGCAAAAGAATATTGCTAAGTGAAGGAAGCCAGTCTGAAAACACCATACACTGTGTGATTCCAACTATATGACATTGTGGAAAAGGCAAAGCTATAGAGACAGTAAAAAATATCAGTGGTTGCCCAGACTTGGAGAGGAAGGTGAGAAAAATGATTAGGTGGAGCACAGGGGATTTTTTAGGGCATTGAAAGTATTCCGCATGACACAGTAATGGTGGATACATGACATGATCGATTTGTCAAAATTCATACATAGAACTGAAAAAGAGAGGGATCCTTAGTGTAAACTGTGACCTTTAGTTAATCAGGACCTGTCAACACTGGTTCATTCATTGTAACAAATGAATCACATAAATGCAAGATGTTAATAATAGAGGAAACTGTGAGCAGGAAAGGAGGGAATATGAGAACTCTCTTTGCTGTCTGCTCAATTTTTTTGTAATCCTAAAATGGTTCTAAAAATAAAGTGTATTAACTAATATGAAAACAAAGATCTCCTGACCAGAAGATTTGACTGGTGGAGTGTAAAACAAAAAGGCACGATAAAAATTATTTTCTTGTGGGTGCAACTCTCCACTTGGGGCTCATACTTGTCCTAAATTTACCAAGACCAGCAAACTAGGGCCTACATCCACATGAAGGTCAGAGGCCCCACTACCCAGCTCCCCTCATCTCCACAGGAATTCCTCCCCACAAGCATCCCCCTTCCCTGGGCCCCTAATGCCTTTCCCAGCGCAGCTTCTGTCCTTTTTTCCCCAAGACTTTGGCGATTTTTCTATAAGTCTGTCTGTCTTTTTCTTTTGTAAGAATTAATTAAATATCTTCAGTACCAGTTGATTATACGAAGCGCAAATACCTGTGCCCAAATTGTGACTTGTCTTTTTAATCTTTATTCTGTGTTTTGTTGAATATAAAATCTTGATGTAGTCAAACTAGACAGTGTTTCATTAAGAATTAGTCTTTTTGTCTTATTTTTAAAATCCTTGCTTACCCTTGAGACCATTGAAATACCTTGCTATATAATACCAACTAAAATCACTTTAGGTTTCATTTCACATTTAGGTGCTTAATCCACATTGAAATTATTTTGGTCATAGTGAAGGTAGGGATCACATTTCATTCCCCCCTCCCCCTCCCCAGTATATGAGATTGAATTATATGCTATAATTGTTGAACATTTATAATGTTTTTAATAACCTTTGTTTTTTGTATTCAATTTAGCTCACTTTCTCTGATATTTTTATTTTTGTATATACCAAATAAACTCAATTCTCTTAATAATTCTACTAATTTATATTTCATATATGTGAATAATTATAGTATTAATTTTTCATTTTCACTTCTTATATCTTTTCTTTCTTTTTCTTGCTTTCCCTCACTGGGCAAGCTCTCCATCACAGCGGTGAAGAGAAGTGGTCACAGTAGGCCTATTTGTCTGATTCCTGATGCTTCCTGATTGGTGGGGGGGGGGGGAGTCAGTATTTTATCACCAACTGTAATGTTTGCTGAACGTTTTGCTTTTTGTTTTGGAAGCTACCTTTTAGCAGATTATGTTCTCTTCTATTCCTATTATGCTAAGAGGTTTTTTCAAAATCATAAATTGTTGGTGAATTTTTTCAAACACCTTTTCTGTGTTTTAGTGATTATGATTTTCCTCCTTTCAGGTGTTAATGGATGAACCAGGTTAATTTAGAAAAATTTGAAGAGAATTTAAAGATGGCACACTTCTTCAGCTTATTTTCTGAGATTAGATTGAAACCAAAACCCCCAAAAGCAATATGAAAAACAGAAATTATAGACCCGTCTTATTCCTGAATATAGCTGCAAAAATTCTTTAAAATAATGAATCCCAAACATGTTAAAAATATATCATGACAAAATTAGTCTTATACTGGGAAAACACTGTTTTTGATGCTTGCAGAACACTTTTAAAGAAGTGTGCCACCTTTAAATTCACTAAAATCACTTGGGGGAAAAAACATTATGAGAAAATCCAAGCAGCTAACAAACATGTAATGGTGTTCAAATTCATTACCAATAAGGGATATTAAAAAGGAAACCCCAGGGGCCGGCCGTAGGCGCAGCGGTTAAGTTCACACCTTCCAGTTCAAGCAGTTAAGTTCACACCTTCTGCTTCAGGGGCCCAGGGTTCCCCAGTTCGGATCCTGGGCGCAGACCTACTCACCACTCATCAAGCCATGCTGAGGTGGTGTCTCATACAGAAGAGCTAAAAGTCTACAACTATGATACACAACTATGCACTGGGGCTTTGGGGAGAAAAAAGAAAAGAAAAAAAAAGAAACCCCATGAGAAACATTACAGATAGGGGGAAAAAAAGAAGAGTTAAGTGAGAGTTGGGGATGAGGTAGAAGGTTATGACCTGGTAAAGCATGGGAGGAATTGATTAAAAGACTAATACTATCTTAGTTCTTCATTTGTACACACAAATTTGTACACAGGTGTGTGATTATAATCATTTGTTATTTTGTACACATAGGTTCTGTGCATGTTACTTTATGTATATTACACACTTTTCAAACTCCCCCCCCACAATGAATGTTATGGCAGACAGAATGTTGTTGAGATTCCAAGATTGAGTTTCAAGAGAAAGATGTGGACATTACTCTTTACTACAGCCAAGGACAACTCTATGGAGACAAGGCCAATGGAGCTTTAGGATGATGTGAGCTCAAAGAACACTCTCTAGGAACCAACCTGTAATTGAAGATAAAAACTAAATTCCTTTATTTGTATTATTTGAATACTCTAAAAAGGCTATGGGCCAAACCATAACTATTCAAATTTCTCCTTTGCTTTCCCATTGCTGATTTCATAACAGACAGCTCCTCTTTCTATCCTCTCCTCCAAGCTCTCCAATGAAATTCTCCCACAGTCCTTGCCTTGTGGGTTTTCTCCCCTCGCCCCAGCTTCTTCACTGAAGAAGGAGAAAAAGAAGAAGTAGGAGGAGGAGAAAGAGGAGGACTAGGAGAACAAGGAAGGGAAAGAGGAGAAGAAGACGACCTGAACATGGAGGAAGCTTCTCATAGACCAGGAGGGGGTAAGGATGGGCTTCAAAGACAGATTTTGTTTTCAGCAACCAGTAAGGGGGAAATTGCAGAATGTTACAGTTTTTAAAAACTTTACTCCATAGCATAAGTAATCCATCATTTTCTTTTACACAGACCAGAACTCCTACTCCCTCCCTGCACCTCCATCTTCTAAATCCTGATTTATGTTTACAGAGAAATAGTCAAAAACAAGAAATTGTGTATCAGAGTTCAGAATCTATTCATTAAATTTCAGATTTCCCAGAGAATTTAAAAATGAATAAAATAACTTTGATGCTTCCAACATAGTACCGCCATCGTTGTACACGCAAAATGTAGGAAGACAATCTCAGAAGAAGGAAACTCTTGAAATTGAATAAATCAAGCTTATCTTTAAAATAGGAAGAGAATAAAAACTCTCAAAATGTCACTGATCTTCCATTTGAAACTACAGTTAGGTTGGGGAATCCTCCAAAGATTTTTGGATGAAAATTAATCACTTGTAGTCCCTCTAACGCAACCACCCCCCCAACTCCCCAGTACCCTCAGATTGCAATGCTTTTGAAGGGGCATCCAAGCTCTATAAAACAAAGCCGGATAGGGGTCGGCCTAGTGGCACAGTGGTTTAGTTCGTGCTTGGCAGCTCGGGGTTCGCCGGTTCGCATCCCGGGCGCCTGCCGACCCACTGCTTGTCAGCCATGCTGTGGCGGCGTCCCATACAAAGTAGACGAAGATGGGCACGGATGTTAGCCCAGGGCTGGTCTTCCTCAGCAAAAAAGAGGAGGATTAGCGACGGATGTTAGTTAGCTCAGGGCTGGTCTTCCTCACACACACACAAAAAACAAACAGATAAACAGTTCCCAGACTCTGTACATCATTTTCCCTCCTTAAAATATATAACTTTCAGGCTCACACCTGTTGCACACATTGCCAGCCACACGGAACCCTTCCCTGAACACCGATGGGCCCACGGGACATGCGGAGGCACGGTGGATGACGATGTTAATCAATTCAGTTCACGGTGTGCGGTGTACAGACCCCAGGGGCCTCTCACCACCTCTGTGCAATGCCCCCTCTCTGCAGCTACCCTCCTGTCCACTCGAGTTCCTCTCCATGCGCCTCCCCCTTCCTTGTGCCACGAGTGCCTCCCCCACCACCGGGGTGTCCTCCGGCCCCTTGGCTGTTCTCCTTCCAGGACCTTCATCCCTTGGTCGTAGCTCCACAGTGAGATGTGGTCCAGCAGTCACCCCAAGGTGAAGCACGTGAATCAGTGGCCTGATGGCTCTTTGGGTTCCTGGGATCTTCTAGGAGAAAGGCTGAAAGGAATGATAGCCTTAGGTCCAAAGATTCGAAATCGCAGACTCACAGGAAACACTTGAGGGTTGAAAGGTATGATCTTGAGCGAGGTGGTTACTATGCAGCATGCCAAATGCCACTGCATATACAGGAGCACCTCACAGCCCCAGGATAGGGTAGGTAAAATGTGTTTAGGTTCACCACTTGGGAGGCGAGAGTTCTACCACTGAACCACCAATGCTTCCCATTGTCATAGCCCATGAAGATCTCTAGAAAGAATCTCTATGGAGACGGAAGGAAGGGAGGCCAGGAAACAAAAAAGTTCCAAAATAGACTTACACAGTTGTCTTTAGACAGAGCTAGCAAACAGAAAGTCACCTGAAGCAAAGTCTTGCGAAGGAAACTTACTTAGGTCAGGCCACAGCATAAAGTGGGGACATTGAAATTAAAATATCAAAATATCTGTTTTCTCAGCTCACACCACAACTCTGAAAAGGCTCTTTCCAACCGTATAACACACCCCTGCAGGAAAACATTGGAAATTTATCCAGATCCCTTGTTTATGATCCTGAACCACCAACTGTCAACCTCAAACTGTTACCTTAGAAAGTCTGAGAAAGTAATCTAACTTGCTAGGATAGGTATCTAAAATTCTAACCCAGGGAAGAAATAAGAAGCAGAAGCAGAATTAGATTGGAATTAAAGAAGGAAAGGGCCAGAAACAAAATAGAGATAATGCAGAAACACATTTTGGTCAATGGAATTATTTATCTGTAAGTTTGCAACCAATGTTTTATCTTTTGGGAGAATCTAATCTCCTAAGCTGGACTCCCTGTCGTGCTGAGTTTTAGCATTCCTGACTTGAGAGGCATATAGGCATTGACTTGTGAATTAGCAGTTGTGAGTTGGAAGTGCCAGTTTGTAGTTTAGAAAGAGATGTGGGAATCGATGTAGATCTGATTGATGTAGGTGGTAATTGAAAGCATGTTGACTAGAGCTGGTGTGTGTCTTGGGTGCTGGGCAGAGGGCAGATATAACCAAAGTTCTTCCAGGTCCAGGTGTTGGTGGTTTTCCTTCTTGAGCACAAGTTTATGACTCAGCCTCTACCTAGCTGGGCTTCTCAGCAAGAGAAGCATGATTGCACATCTGCAGCTCCCCATCTTTCAAAAAGTCATAATGATTCTTAGTCTCAACATGTTGGGGAGCTCCCCAGGTTCCTTTCTTCAGTTTAATATCCCCAGGAATAATTAGGGAAAGAAATCTCTTTGTATTTAAATTATGTCAAAGGACCAATATGTTAATATTTCAACTGTTAATATTTTTTGAAAACTTAGTCTACTCCTTATATCACCACTACACTAAAGCCTAGGCTGCATATGCATCTCGAGGCACGAATGCTAAAACTCAGCACGACAGGGAGTCCAGATTAGATCAGATTCTCCCAAACAATAAAATATTGATTGTAAACTTAATATTAACTAATCTTTTAATAATTATGATATATCACTTACCCATCCAAATGCTTTGAACTTCTTGAAAAGCAGACACAGAGTATCATAATAATGATTACGAGACTGACTCAGTATTCTCGTACGAAAAAACAGTTACGAAGAACTAATTCCATTGACCAAAATGTTTCTTAATTATTTCTTTTTGATTCTCTCCCTTTCCTTCTTTCATTCCAATCTAATTCTGCTTCTGCTTCTTATTTCTTCTCTGGATTAGAATTTTGCTTACCTAATCTAGCAAGTTAGATTGCTGTCTCAGATTCTCTAAGGTAACAGTTTGAGGTTGACAGTTGGTGGTTCAGAATCATTAACAAGGCATCTGGATGAATTTGCAATGTTTTTCTGCAGGGGTCTGTTATACAGTTGGAAAGAACCTTTTTCAGAGTTGTGGTGTGAGCTGACAAGACAGGCATTTTAATTGGAATATCCCCACTTTATGCTGTTGCCTGACATAAGTAAGTCTCCTTCCCAAGCCTTTGCTTGAGTGCTTTCTGTTTGCTAGCTCTGTCCAAAGGTGACTGTGTAAATCTAATTTGGAATCGTTTTGTTTCCCCGCCTCCCAGCCTTGGGTCTCCGTACAGATTCTTTCTAGAGATCTTGAGGGTCATTGACAATGGGGAGCATTGGCGGTTCAGTGGCAGAATTCTCGCCTCCCACGTGAGTGACCCGTGTTCGATTCCCGGCCAATGCATTAAGCTTAACTTCATTTTACCCACCCTGTCCTTTTATGCCTCCTCCTTGCTTGCCTGTAGCACCGGCAAGTCTGGTCACTTCGTGGCTCTGGCCACCAGGAGTAGGAAAATGAGAACTAACACTCAAGTGTTTCCGGTGGGTTTTGATTTTGAAAACCTGGACGTAAGACCATTGTTACTTTCAGCCTTTCTCCTGGAAGATCCCAGGAACCCGAAGAGCCATCAGGCTACTGATTCGCATGCTGGACCTTGGGCTGACTGCTGAGCCACGTCTCACTCTGGAGCGAGGATCCAGAGATGAAGGTCCGAGAAGGAGAACAGCCGCGGGGCCCGGCGGACACTCCAGTGGTGGGGGAGGCTTGTGGGGAGGAACCCGTGTGGACAGGAGGGGAGCTGCGGAGAAGGGGCCTCGCACAGACCTAGCGAGAGGCCCCTGGGGTCTGCACTCCGGACACCGCAAACCGAATTTATTAACATCGTCAACCACCCATGTCCCGTGGGCCCATCGGTATTCAGGGAAGGATTCCGTGTGGCTGGCAATGTGTGCAACAGGTATGAGCCTGAAATTGTATTTTTAAGAAGAGAAAACGACCTACAAAATCTGGGAACTGTTCATCCGGTTTTGTTTTATGCCACTTAGACGCTCTTCAAAAACATTCGGATTTGAGGGTACTGGGGGGTGGGGGGGGGAGGTGGTGACTGTGTTAGAGACACTGCGAGTGATTAATTTTCATTCAAAAATCTTTGGAGGATTCCCCAACCTAACTGTAGTTTCAAATCGAGGATCAGTAACATTTTAGGAGTTTCTATTCTCTTCCTATTTTAAAGGTAAACTTGATTTATTCAATTTCAAGAGTTTCCTTCTTCTGAGTTTCTGTGTTTCTACGTTTTGGGTATAAAACGATGGTGCTACCATGTTGGAACCACCGAAGTTGTTTTACTCCTTTCTTTGTTTTTAAATTCTCTGGGAAATCTGAAATTTTAATGACTAGATTCTGAACTGTGATATACAATTTCTTGGTTTTGACCATTTCTCTGTAAACAAGAATCAGAATTTAGATGATGGGGGTCAGGGGTGTAGGAGTTCTGATTTATGTAAAGGAAAATGATGGATTACTTATGAAATGGAGTAAAGTTTTTAAAGACTGTAATGTCCCCAAATTACCCCTTTACTGTTCGCTGAAAGAAATTCTGTCATGGACGCCCTTCCTTACCCACTCCTGGCCTGTGAGAAGCTTCCTCCATATTCAGGTCATCTTCTCCTCCTTCCCCTCCTCCTCCTTCTCCTTCTAGTCCTCCTCTTTCTCCTCCTCATCCTTGTTCTCCTCCCCTCCCACTTCCCTTTCCTTTCCCTCCTCTTTCTCCTCTTCCAACTTCTCCTTTTTCTCCTCCTCCTTTTTCTCCTTCTTCAGGGAAGAAGCTGGAAGAAAGTGGGGTGGGGGAGAAGACCCACAAGGCACAGAATGCAGAAGAATTTTGTTGGAGAGCTTGGAGGAGAAGAAGGAAAGATGAGCTGTGGGTTATGAAATAAGCAATGGGAAAGCAAAGGAGAGTTTTCAATAGTTAAGGTTTGGCTTATAGCCTTTTCAGAGTATTCAAACAATATTCTCAAGGGTTTGATTGCTGGAAAATTTGGTGAAAGGTATTTAACATTGATAGATTGGCTACAGGATGGATAAGAGGAAAGGCTGTATCCTACAGAATTAGCAAGGATATATGTGTAAGCACATTCTCTGCACCATTAGTTTTTCAAAAATTATTTTGTTGAGGTCATATTGGTTTATAACATTGTTAATTTTGGGTGTACATTGTTATATACCAGTTTCTGTATAGATTGCATCATGCATACCACCAATAGTCTAGTTTTTGTTCATCACCATACATATGTCTGCACCACTAGTTTCGGTAATTAAATAGCCAAAACAATTTATTATTCAAAAATTACATAATGTTTCAATGTATACTAATATATTCAGACAATGAAAATGCAAATGTGAAAAAAGAAAGACTTAGATGGTCCTGATGATTCAGATGATGTTACTGATAAAGATAATAAGAGATCACAATTCTTGAGCATTTGTGGCACTCTTACATATATTTCCTCATTTGAAGTTCAGCACAACCCAAGGAAATGTGTAATCTGTGGTGGAGTGAGAGGTTCCGTGGCACAAAAGGAAGATGGGCACTCAGGGAGCACCAGGATAGAAGACCAGGAGGAGGATGAGAAGGAGCACTAAGGAGAAGGAGGAGGAGGAGGAGGAGGAGGAGGAGACCTCAGCCAGGTGAGATGTCCAAAGCAGCTGGATAACCCTGGTGGGTAGCGGGCACTCTTGCTCCACAAGCCTCTGTGACCACAGACACTGAGGCCGCCTTCTGGGAAGACGCACCCCCTTTCCTCTTGTCTCAAATGAGACAGCGAAGAGTGTAGCTTCTTAGGTCATTTCTCCTCTCGCCAAGGCCCTCGAGGGAAGGACGGGCTGACAGAAGCGTAGCTCCAAAGTGGTCCAGTGGGTAGAGTCGGGGGCATCTGCTGGAGCATTTCCCGGGTGTCTCTTCTGGGTAAGAGTGGACTCCACAGGATATTTCTGCCAGTCTCTGAGGGGCAGTGGGTGAGAAGCCAACTTGGCCAGCAGCATAGGCCTCGTGCAACACAGGCCCCTCAAAGAGGAGCAGGGATTCCAGGCCCCTCAATGGGCTGCCAGGCAGGAGAACCAGCTAGAGAACCGGTTGCCTCCTGCCCTTGCGGGTTCTCTCTCCTCCTGTTGCTACTGAATGTGGATCTGACTCCCTCCCTAAGCACTGGAGCGGGAGGTCAACCATTTTTGAGGGCTAGAGGGCCTCTGTGTCCCTGATAACACACAGCGGGTAGAAGAGAAGTGAGGAGAGGGGAAGCCAGGGTAGAGGCAAGAAGCAGCTGGCTAGCCCAGGCAGGGAGAGGGAGGTCTGCACCCAAGAGCTTCCATGAGAAGCCAGGCCTTGGGCCTCCTTGTTCCAGGAGGGGGTGCCTCCTTCCATCCTGTCCCCAAAGAGACTGGAGATGCCTTCGTGGCCCATAGGGAGACTTTCCGACCATGCACGCCTTCTGTCCTTTCTCTTGTTGACATCTCCGGACCTATAGATCCACCGACCCACCAGCAGCCACTGCCCTGTGTCATCTATATACGCCGTCTGGTGCCTCTGTAGCCCACATCACCTCCCCAGGCTCCTCTTGCCTCACAGTGGACACAACATTTATTCCAACATGCCTTGGGAATGAGTGTCAAGGGAAAACGTGTTCTGTGTCTGGTAGAGTCCACACAGTTTAAATGAAACAGCCGTTGTAGAAATTGGTGTGATTTGACTGTGGTACCATTATTTTTGTACTGTCGTGCTGATTTTTTTACTCCTGCTTCTGGCAGCAGTAACAGTTTTCCATTTTGTGCGTACTTCAGGTGCTGCCTTTGTTGGGTCAGCTCCCTACACCGCTTAACCTACAAACGGGACAGCCCCCGAGGACCTGGCCCACCGCTCGCCTTCCTCTCAACCGTCGCGGGTATCTCCTCCAGGCGCCTCTTTCCGAAGGCCTCATAAGCATCTCATTGCGAGCTGGGTTGGGGAGGCTCAGCCGACCGGCCCATTTGCAGGGTCCGCACCAACGGCCCGGCTCGGCTTGGTCTCGACTCGGTTACAGAGAGCTCAGCTGGTCGGCGCCGCTGGGGCGGCAAGGAGCGCGGGCTCGGGTGCAGCCCCACAGCACTTACTTATATAAATCCCACAGGGATTCGAACCTCTGCACGGCTGCGTACACCCGAGCAGGATGCTCGGTAGCCCTGTGAGGCCGCTTCTGCGGGCGGCTGACGTGGAGATAAGCAAGAGCGGTGAGCCCTGAGAAGCGGCCCGCCCTTGTTTCCCTTCCTCTGAGGGAGTCGACGACTCGGTGCGAGGAGCACGGGGCAGCACACGTCAGCAGATGAAAGGGAGATTGGTGCGTGGGGAGAGGCGGAGCAAAAGGATTCCCTGACCGGGAATCGAACCCGGGCCGCGGCGGTGAAAGCGCCGAATCCTAGCCACTAGACCACCAGGGAACTGGGGGCCGCCGCTTCTCTGCCTCACTTCCGACCAGAGGGACCTTTTCGCTGCGCTCTGGGAGGCCTATGGCCTCCGGGAGGGGGTCACCCGCCTTACCAGGAATTCTTTCAGAAGGCCGTTCCCTCCCTGCTGTCTCCAAAGAAGGAGCCCGCAGGCGACGCACCGAGCGCCCCCGAGGCCCGCCAGGTCCAGCAGTCCCGGAGCGAGCTGCCTCGTCCCGGCGGCACCTCAGAACCGCCCTGGAGACGCGCCCTTGCGAGGCGCCCACGTGTGGAGGGGAGGGCGCCGGAGCCGGGGAGTGGGCGAGGTGGGCGGGAGGAGGCGGGAGGGGAGGCGCCCCGGGAGAGAAGGGGCCGAGCACCGAGACCCCGGCATCTCCAGCCTCCGAAGGGACTCAGGTGGACGCAGGGACGGAGACAGACGGCTGGAGGGAAAGCGCTTTCAAGCAAGTCTCCTTTCCAGGCGGCCCTGAACTGGATTCCGGATCTTCCCCCTACAACCGGACGCCCCCGCGGTGTTCCCACCTTAGTTGATGCCAACTCCATCCTTCCATATGCTCAGGCCCCAAAACTAGGCGTTCTCTCTGTTGCTGGAGTCTTCCTCAGACCCCACATCCAGTTAGTCCGGAATTCGTGTTTTCTCGTCTGTCGGGTGTGTGGGACACTGGTCTACACCGGGTTTTCTCAACCTCGGCAGTGTTGATAGTTAGGATCGGATCATTTTTTGTGCGGGAGGGCTCCGCCCGTGGATTGCAAGGTGTTTAGTGACATCCCTGGCCTTTGATGATTAGATGGCAGGGGAAACCCCTCCCTCCCTCCTTCCCCCAGGCGTGGCCATCAAGAATGTCTCCAGACAAGGCCTAGTGTCACAGCGGAGGTCGGGGGCCCAAACCAGCGGTGTGCACAGCGCCTCCTGTTCCCGGTCTCTGAACTTGTGCACACGACTCTCCTGATCAGGAGTTCAACTCTCGCCCCAGGCCCAACTGGACTTTAGGAATTGAGACTTTCATCTCGAGATCACGGGGTTTTGTGCCGTTAGGTCTTTTCTTTGGCTCTGTCCTCGAAATTAGCCTCGTTTGAGCCTGTCTACGAGGGCCGGGCAGGCAGAGGGCCGGTTCCACTCTGAGAGGTTCCTCTTGCCTCTTGTGGAACTTCACACCTCTTTGGGTTCAGCCTGCAGAGAAGCTTTAGGGGCCACTTTATTTGCCTTCCCCCGGCATCCCCGAGGAGCAGGCGCGCGGTGCGCGTGGCACCGGGAAGAACGCGGTTTGACTGCGGCGCCGGACCTCCACCCCCGCACGCAGCTTTCCCGGCTCGCCCTGGTCCCGCCCGCCGGGAGTTACCTCCTGGGAGACAACCCGGCCCGGAGGGACACCTAGGGGAAACCAGGTGCCCACTTCAGTTCTGTAGAGGGAGCCAGAAAGGGTCCTGAGGGGAGAGAAAGGCGGTGGATCCTCTCGTTGCGTAGGCGTGTAACACCTAGATCTTAAGTCAGCATGAGGGAAGCCATCTTAGGGAAAGGAAACAATATTGTAACGGTGACCCTGACTCACTAGTGTCTGTGAATACATTCTAGCCTGCACGTAGCCTAGATGATTAAGCGCCTCTTGCTTTTGCAAAATCCGTGATCTGCTAGTATTATGACTCTTGCTTACGATAAGATGATAACTTTGTTCTCTGAGTTCCCGCCCTCCCCCAGGAACATGACGACCTCCAGAAAGAAAAACTCTACATTGGTACCCATCACGGATGACAGAAGAAAGAGATAATGAGGTGCCTTGAAATCCATCACACATTGCTAAACCTCCTCCTTCCCTGCCCATTTCCCCTATTTAACTGCCTCAAGATTCTGTATGATTTTAAGATGGCTCTTTAGGACACTAGTCCACCATCTCCCGACTGTGCTAGCTAATCGTATAAACTTTCATTTCTCAACCACTGACTCGTTTGCAATTGATTGACACTGGATTGCCGCGAGCAGAACGAGCCCCTTTTGCTCGGTTCCAGGCGGAAGAGAGACTAAAGGGAAGAGAAGAAAAATCCCACGAGGTTTCAGGATCCACAGTTACCGTGAAGTCGACCTCCTCCGGCACCGCGATCTCCCGTGACTGCTGAAGGTGAGTGGCGTCCCGTCTCCAGCTTGCCAAAGTAGTCCAAGGGGACGGCGATGGCCCGCGTACCCGTGAAGAGGCAATCCCCAGTCCGCCCACTTGGTGGTGCTTGAACTTCCCTGCCCAAGATTTCTGTGGCTGCAACTGAGGACTTTTTATTTTCCCAATTGCTCTCATTTGAAGAAAGGATCCGTCTGGTGTGAGGCATGTGCCAAAAGCTCTACAGTAAGGAAAGCAACGACTGTTGAGAGTGTCACATTCCTCTCTCACCCCCTTAAATTTAACGGCACTTTCCCAGGTAGAGTCCCCACCTTGGGCCCATTCTACTCTTAAAGCACAGTTGGTGGAACCGAAGAGAAGTCTAGAAGGTTCCCGGGTGAATATTTGAAGCACAGTAGGCATTTTTATTTAAGCGTGCATTCCAAAAACACAAAACAAACATCAAGCTCCCCTGTGCCTTTTCTACAAAGACGGGGAAAAAATTATACATAAACAAATGGAAAACGTCATAGAGTGGCCTCAAGTGTCTGCTGTTTCCACTGAAGTTCTTCTTCCCTGGATACGCTCATCAGTGTCTTCTCTTTCTCCAAAATATGACGTCCAGTGCCAGACGCTAAGATCGGTTTTCCGGTTCCAGTCTATTTTCCCCTCTCTGTATCTCTGCCTCTTCCACCTCTTCTTTCACATGCAGAAAAAATCAGCTCTCCCTCAGCCTCCAATTTGCAACATGGCACCCAAAGATCAGTTTAGCAAATTAGGGACCCTCCATGGGACTCTATGACAAAACCAGTATGAAGTGGAGTTCTCTGGTGGCCCAATCTGGCCGATGAAAATGTTGAGGCACTGCCCAAAGTTCAGAACTAGCAGGAGTAAAACCACTGGATCACTGAAATAGCCATAAGTAAAAGGTGGTTGTGCACAAAAAGACAGTTTGGGAACTGGGAGCACTCAAACCGAATATGGAATGAGGCTCAGAGGTGTATCGTTATAAAGCAGCTCAAATAGTGAGGAGGCAGTGGCCGTTCGTTCTTCACAGTGATTGGCTATAACATTAGAGTTTTACTGGTGATAGGGAATTGGTTAATAGTGATGACCTCATACCAATTTTGGGGAACAGTCTAAGTGCCACTTATGATTTTCAGAGGCACTAACAAGAAGTGGCCCTAATTAAGTTCCAGTTGTTTTGCAGAATAATCTAAATTAGCTTTTGCTGGCATGACTAAACTGGTGTATCTGCTCGGGGCATTTTCAAGTCTGATCTCCATTTGTGTTTGATTTTAACAGCTCCCCCCTTTTGGTCATGTTCTCAGCCTGCTCCACCAGTATAACGTTCCGCTCAGTTACCACCATGGATGTAGTCAGGCCGAAGAATCAGGTATTCGCTGTTTCCCCTAGTTGAGTCAGCAGGATTGAGGGTCATGGGGTCGCCGTTATCATCATTTATGCGGCTATTGCTGAGCTCCTCCAGCCGTCCCACCCTGATGGATACCATTTGGCCTGTGAGTGGCTGCCAACGGGCGTTTAGAATCCTTGCGAGTATACAAGGCACCAGAGAGGTTAATGAGATGGCTCTAAGGAGAACAATAGCCAAGGATTGAATAAGTCCCCAGAGCACAGATTTCCAGGAGCCAAGGTTTAACCAGCTGAACAGGTCTAAGGAAGAGGTGTCACTTATCTGACGAAAAATTTTATCTGGTCTTTAAGACCCTTTAGATTTTGAGTAACACAGAAACAGTAGTTTTCAAAAATTGTACCACGGGAGCATTTAGAGCATCCAGGACGCTCCCATTTTGGAGCACCACTGAAGATAAGACCATTTACTTCAGTGTACTTCTGCTCAGCCACGGGAACGGAGAACGTCCCCATGCCCAGGTTAGTGCACTGTAGGGTTTCCTTCCCTTCTCCCGACCTCCTCGCGCCTGGTGGCCGGCGGAAAGAGCTGCTCGCTGGCCCCCAGGCAAGGGGCGCAGTCCCGTGCGGGTTTCAGCACAAAGTAAAAGCGAAACGCCAGGCATGACAGACAACAGTGCCGTGACTCGGATTCGAACCGAGGTTGCTGCGGCCACAACGCAGAGTACTAACCACTATACGATCACGGCGCGCCACGGCCCCAGCGGCGGTCCCCGTCCTTGCTCTCTGAATTTTGATGTAACGTCATTCCAATTACTCCGCTGCTTTGTTCTGGTACAACTGCGGGTCGTCCTGATCTTCTCTTTCGTGCCCGCTCTCCACTTCTCCCTCCCTTCCTTCCTCTCCGTTCCGGTACACGACTGAAAAAAACCTAAGAAAACCAGCGCCGTCTCCCCAGATCCGGCCCGCGTCTCCGCACAGGCCTCCTGGAAGTCTCGTGGTCCTCGGTCCACGCCTCCCCCGCTTCTTTCCCGTCTCTTCGCGTTTGCCCCTTTCGACCGCCCCCCACCCTCTCCTCTCGGCTCCTTCCCCCCACGGAGCGCAGCCGAGCCGAGAGGAGTGAGGAGAGGGCCAGAGGGGCAAACGGTCGGGTGAGGGCGGAGCAAACGGGAGGAGCCATCACCGGAGCCCACGGGGCGTTCAACTTCCCTTCGGCCTCACTCGGCTCAGGCCCGGGGGTGCCGGCCCCGGGCGTCTCCGTGGCGCGGGCGTCGGAGCGGGTGTGGAGCAGGGCTGGGCGAGGCCGTTCGACTGCCCTTCTTCCTTCGGAGTCACCCAGCGTCCGGGCTTCAAAGGCGATGAACGCGCTGCGTCGACTCCACCTGTCGGGGTTTGCGAAGCTCTGGAGCCTGCGCTGCTGTCCCGCAGAGGCGGGTGGCGCCACCTAGCGTCGAACGAGCGCTTGCTCTCTGGGGCGCGAGAGCAGGGCTTCCGCGTGTCTCTGTGGCGCAATCGGTTAGCGCGTTCGGCTGTTAACCGAAAGGTTGGTGGTTCGAGCCCACCCAGGGACGAGTCTCGTACTTTTAGACTGTAGCAGTGTGTGCAGTTGTTTCTGCTCTGCACATCCTCTCTTGGAAGGGCGGAGAGAGGCCTCCTCCACTAGTACCCTCCTGTTCTCTGCGTCTCGTGCACAAAAGGGGGACCTGAGGCAAGACCATAAGATCACCACGGATCCTCGCGGAAGAGCCCGGGAGGAAAACAGGTCTCTGGGAATACGGAAATCCTTGAGAAAGAAGATACGTCGTCGTTACTCTGAATTCTTTTTAACGATGGAGTTTCTTCCATCATTTGTTTGGACTAGTGTTTATTTAACCCTTTCCATATACTTTTAAAATTGAGTTGGTTCTATGATTTTATGGTTACAAATAATGCTGCAGTCAGCATTCTTGTACACATGTCTTTGGCCACTTGTACCAGTATTTCCATAGGGTCGAGTCCTGCAAGAGCAATTGCTCTGTCGTGATGTTTACATCGTTCCTATATGATTCCATTTTCTCTCCTTTGTTGCCTCATTAGCTATAACTCTTTGTTATTTCAGCGACTGCTTTAGGATTTGTAGCATAGGTCTGTAACTTACCACAGTCTGCCTTCAAGTGATATCATACCTCTTCACAGTTCTCCCCTGCCTGCCTTTATGATATTGTCGTCCTGCAGTTTTCTTTACATGTGTTATAAACCCCACAATCCATCGTTATCACTTTTGTTTAATCTGTCTCATGTTTTAAAAGAGATTTAAATACTAGGAAAAATCTTACACATTTTCCTGTGCAGATCCCTTTTCTGTCGTCCTTTATCCCTTGTGTACATCCAGATTTCCATCTGCTCTCAGTGTCCTTCTTCCTGCAGGACTCCTTTAACATTTCTTGTAGTGTGGATCTGCCAGTGATGAATTCTTTCAGCCTTTGTATGTCTGTAACTGTCATTATTTACCTTCATTTTTGAAAGACCTTTTTGGGGGAGGAGGCATAGAAGCCCATGGTGACTTCCCCCTACCCCCACCCCCAGTCATTTAAAGATTTTGATCCACTGTCTTCTCATTTGCACTGCTTCTGATGAGAAATCTGATATAATCTTTATTTTTTGTTTCCTGTACATACCATGTCATTTTCCTGTGGCTGCTTTGAAGATTTTTTCTTTTTCAATGGATTTGAGCAATTTAATTATAATGTGGCTAGATGTAGTTTTCTTCGTGTTTCTTGTGCTCATTCATTGTGTTCATTTGGCTCCTTGGATCGGTGGGTTTATAATTTTTAGTATAACTGGAAATGTTTCTGTCATTGTTTCTTCTAAAATTATTTCTTCACGCCCAGTCTTTTCAGGGACTCAATTACTCGTATATTAGGCCTTTTAAAGTTGCCCTACCGTTCACTGATATATGTTCATTACAAAACATTTTTTTGACTGTGAGTTTCATTTTGTATATTTTCAATTGTTCATGGCTTTGGGTTCCCTAATCTTTTTTTCTGCAATGTCTAATCTGCTGTTACTTCCACCTGGTGAATTTATTATCTCAGATGTTGTAGTTTCCATCTCTAACGTTTGATTCTGTCTGTTTGTATATGCTCCACATTTCTACTTAACTCCTTGGACATATGTAACACAGTCAGAATAACTGTTTTAAAGTTCTCTCTGTTAATTTTAACATCGTGTCAGTTCTGGCTCACTTTTGATTGATTGCTTATTCTTCTCATAAAGGATCATGTTTTCCTGCCTCTTCGCTTGCCTGGCATTCTTTGATTGGATGCCAGACATTGTGAAAGTTTACCTTCTTGCGTACCGGCTACTTCGGTATCCCCATAAATCTTCTTGAGTTTTGTTGTGGGCTACAGTTAGCTGACTTGTAAACAGTTTGATCCCTTTGGATCTTGCCTTTATGATTTTTTTTTTTAGGCAGGCCAGTCTAGGGGTGATTATTCCCACTACTGAAACAAGACCTTCCTGAGTGTTCTTCCCAATGGTCCACGAATTATGAGTAGTCCGGTCTGGCCGGTGGGAGCAAGTACGATTTCCTGTCCTGTGTGAGCACTAGGAACTGTTCCATGATCTTTTCAGAAGTTTCTTCCCTTGGCCTCGGGCAGTTTCCTCCTAAGCATGCCCTGATCAGTGCTCTGCTGAATACTTGAGGGAGACCCTTTCCACATGCCTGGGTTCTCTCTCTGTCCATCTCTCTCATCACTGGATCTTTGTCCTATGAACTCTAGCTGCCTTGCTGTCTGTGGGCACTCAGCTTCTTGCCCACAATCCAAGGAGTTGGCCTCAGATCCCCCTCCTCATGCCCAGCCTGGAAACTCTCTGAGAGCAGTAGTTGTCCCATTTGAGACAAACTGCAGAAAACAACAGAATCCCGCACCTGACACTGCACCTTGTGCAGACCTCGATCCTTACAGCCATTGGCTCACCTTCCCTTGGTTCTCCGGCTGAATTTCTTGGGTGAAAAAGAGCTCTTCGGCCTTTACACACTAAATCTGGTTCTGGGACATTCTCTCTCTCTCTTTCCACATAAGTGTCTGTGTCTGTCTGTCTGTGTCTCTCTCTCTCTCTCTCTCTCTCTCTTTGTCCCTCATACTCTGGGCTGCCCCCAGTCTTACACACTTTCTTCTCCTTTTCAGCTTTCCAGGACCTCGCATTAGAATGCCTTCGATCATCAGGCATTTATTAGGTGTTTACTAGGTGCCAGGCCCTACTCTGGGAGAGATGCTGCATCATGAGCGAATCGAAGGTCCCCGCCCTGTGGTAACCACATCTGGAGGCATCAAAAAGGGGCAGAGCGGTAGGAGCACAACTGCTTGGTGTCCTTCCCAGGCGCTTCCGCCAGCCCGGGCCTAGGGGCACTGGCAGTGAGCACCACCAGAGAAGCACAGCAAAGAATGGGAAAACAGATGACTCTAGATCCAGAAGGCGTGACAAAGAATCAGGATTCTTCTCTTAAATCAACAAGCACCTCAGGAAAACAGCAGGCTCCAGTGACAACTCCTTACTTCCGGGAGCAGACCTTGCTTGTGTTTACACTTCTTTTTTTAAATTTAAATTTAATTTAATTTAATTAATTTATTTATTTTTGTGGGGAAGACCAGCCCTGAGCTAACATCTGTTGCCAATCCTCCCCTTTTTGCTGAGGAAGACTGGCCCTGGGCTAACATCCGTGCCCATCTTCCTCCACTTTATATGGGACGCCACCACGGCATGGCTGACAGGCAGTGCCTCGGAGGGCACCTGGGATCCGAACTCGCGAAGCCCGGGCTGCCAAAGCGCAAAGCGCGAACTAAGCCACCGGGCGGCCCCGTGTTTACATTTCTTAAAGGGACAATGATGGCCAAGCTCACCAACATCCCCTCAGGGGACCCACACCGCCTCTTAGCCTGTTAACGTGTGGTCACTCTATAATCTATAAAAATATGCAGTGTCTTTATATTTTATATGAATGTACGTGAGCATAAGTGAGGCCATCTTGTTGTGCTAAATGACCCTTCCCTAGTTAAAACCCTTTCGGCATGTAATCATTATAAATTGCTACACGCGTTCATGATTTTCTGGCCCTGACCCTGTGCACACACCCCTGCTGAGGTACTCTGATAGCTTTGCTCTTAACAATCTTAACACATTTTCCCAAGGAATAAGGCCTCCGGGAAGAAGGAACATCTGTGGGATATTCATCATCACTGATGGAAGAAAAGAACAGCGAGGGACCCTAGAGTCCATCACGCCTGAATGCCAGCATCTCTAAACCCCCTCCTTGGTGCCCATTTTCCCTATATAACTGCCTCAAGACTCTCTAATTCTTTAAGATGGTTCTTTTGAGACATTAGTCTGCCATCTTCCGATTGTGCCGGCTAATCAAAATTAAGGCTTCCTTTCTCCATCTCTAACTCAATGTGATTAATTGGCTCAGATCACGGCGAGCAGAGTGAGCCCGTTGCTCGGTAACATTAACACAGTGTTTCGTTGTTTCTATCCCAATTAGAAAATCTCCAGGCAAAGATTACACATTAATTAACTTAATCTACTATCAGTCAGAGAACTTAAAGAGAATGGTAGATCTTAAAATCGCAAATGGAGCTGACACATTATAAAGAAATACATGTTGGAATCGTATATTAGATGATACCTAAAAACGTTTACTCAAAAACTGCAAGTGGAATAATTGAGTCACTCTGATGCCTAGAATTATAAGTCTTCATTTCCATTGAGAAGGTACTGTATGGTATATTTCACTTACTGAACATATAATCTTAACTTTTATAAATTTAAATATTTGTGGGAATAAAGTTTGCTTATTTGACCAGTAAAACTGGGATGGGAAATTTAGGCAGTTCAGTGTCATTAGGATTTTGAAGAGAAAATAAGTCCAAGACTGCTATAAACTAGAATACTATGCTACCGATGTTTTCTACATTATTAGAAAATCTGGAAGACAACATAATGCGGATTTTAGACCAAAATTATTAAACCAGCCTGAGGCATACGAGGAGTCATCTTTAGAAATATGACATGACATAAACATTTTCTGTGCCATTATATGTCAATTATTAAAATTCTTTAAAGCGTTTTAAAGTATTTGAGATTCGTCCCTATTATCGACTTGAATATTTCTCTTGTGCCCGGCACTGACACCACTAATCCTTCCACAGCCAAACCTCCCCCGAGTTACAGCTTCAGCAAGAAAGCAAGCGCAAGACAAAACCCCATCAATAGCATCTTTGGGCTCCACTGGGATCCTGGAAATAGAAGCTGGGTCACTACCCTGCTTTGGGGAGAGGCACAACTGAGTGCGCAGCACAAATCAGGATGCCTCTGCTTCACTCCGACTGAACCCAGGACCAGGTCAAGGTCAGGTGAAGACAAGACTAAGCACCACTATCACAGGGCAGCCGCCTACCTGACAGCACCAGATGGGCAATTCTGGAAAGCTCTTGAGAACTCTCCCCTTCCCTCTGATGCATTTTCCTCGTGCTCCCCCCATCCTCCCACCACAGGAAAGGATCCTTCACCTTTTTGTTCGGTCAGAACCCTTGAAGATCCCAGGAGGGCACAGAGGACCAGTCAGGAGCCAAGGGGCAGCTGCACTTCCCCGAAGGGTCTCCCTGAAGAGGCGGGCAGTTCTAGAGCTCAGACTGACCCAAGACCCCACTGCCCGCCAAAGCAACCAGGAGGCGTTCAGAGGGCAGCTGGTGCTGGGAGGATGACGACCTAATCTGTTCCTACAAGCGCAGGGCAGGCCTGGCCTGCACTGTCCACTACCGGGGAGAAGGGGAGAGTGGAATAAAACTGCTCCTGAAGCTTCTCTACAGCCTGAAGGGAACGGGTGTCAGGTTCCTGAAAGGGCAAGAGGCGTCTCCTCGAGAGAGAGGACAAAACTCTCCCCTCTCCTTGGAGGAAAAGTCCTCCAGCTGGTTTTGAGGGACATCGCCAAAGGAAAGGAGCAACAGTGGCCCAGCCTGAGATGTCTGCAATTACTCGCCAAGGATGTTGCAAATCATATATGCAGAGAGAGGGTGAGAAAGCAGAAGTGGGAAGTTGTGAACTGGTGCATTTAGGTGAAGAAATACAATGTTACTATTCTTGCAACTTTTTTGAATGTTTCTTTGCTTCTTTCTTTTTCTCCTTAAGGAGCGATTGGGACTTAGGTCTCAAGTTCTCTTTAGATGAAAACTCTGAAAGTGAGACATTAGGTTTCTGAGATGAAGGGAGAAGGAGTGCAGGCTGCCCCTCACATCTCACCTCTCCCAGCCTGGGAGATGCCTTCGATCTTGGGGCCTGGCCTCTACCCAGTTTCTTCTCTGCATCTGGACCTTTCGGCCCACCACACCTCTGGGGACGAAGAAAAAGACTCCTGCGTGCAGAGACGGTGCCAAGAGACTTCCCTGATTGGGAATCAATCGAGGAGCAGCAGTGAAAGCACCAAATCCTAGCCCCAGACCACCAGGGAGCCACACGGCGACGAATTAGGCCTCTCCAGGTGAACATTCAGAAAGTAAAGGTTGGATTTCTGAGACCCGGAGAGCAGAAGTGGTGGCGATTCCCAGCGGCCCAGGGCTGAATGCAGCTGTGCGAGGCTCCCAGCCCTTACCCCGCTGCTCATCACCCCTCACCTCTCCCAGGCCGGGTGACACTTTGGGCTCTGAGGCCTGACCACAAGGAAACTGGTCTGTGTTCCGTTCCAGACCAGCTTTAGCACCGTGTGCGGCAGAGCCAAGGACACGCTCTCTTTCGGAACCTCGGTTTCCTTCTGGGTAAGGTGCGGTCTTGGCTCTCAGGGGGTGAGGAGCCGAGTCCGTCTGCTCCCTGGTCTCTGAAGTGGCTCAAGGGGCTCTCGTGATGACGGCACGTGTACAGGCTCCTTTTCGTGCCCAGGCCAGCCCAATTGGTGGAGCGTGAAACTCTTCATCTACGTGTCTTCGGCTGGAGCACCAAGTGCAGACTTCAGTCCCTTTTCTTTTGCTCCGTCACGCAAATGAACCTGTCCCGCAAGTGCGCTGGGATGGGGGAAAGCCAAGCGTGTTTCACAGGAAAGAAGTTCTTGGTCTTTAGAGAGGTGGTACCTGTCAGCCTGTAGAGAAGACTCGGGCGACAGATGAGAACACTAGGGGATTTCTGGATCTAAAGGTAAGCTGAAGTGAGCCTCGTCCTGTGCCCTCCTGGACTAACTGACTGTGTCCTGGTCTGCCATCTGACTCAGAGCAGACACACAAGGCCGGTTTCCTAGTGCCGAGTAGACTTGCAGGCAGTGATTGAGGTTCTCGCACGTTTCTTGTGACTGGAAGATGCGGCTGCGCCGGCAGCTCCACGCGCCCTCCCCTGTTTTTTTTTTTTTGTTTTTCAAACGTGAAGGTAACTTTCCGGAAAAAGGGGTTGTTTCCGCCCGGTTTCGAACCGGGGACCTTTCGCGTGTGAGGCGAACGTGATAACCACTACACTACGGAAACGAAAGGCTGCAGGGACCGCCGCTTTGTCCGTGAAAACCTTAGGTCCTGCCACAACCATTCCAGACAGGCACTTTTTAAACTGAAAAAGTCTCCGGGAAGCACCAGCGCCCCCTCAGGCAAGGAGACTGCGGCTCCGCAGAGGCCCCGGCTCAGGGTTCCGCGCCTACCGCCGGAGGGAGGGCCCTGGGACCCCAGAGTTGGACTTCGGGATCCCGGACCACACGCAGGGTTTCCACTTGCAGAACTGGGCGCCCTTGTGCAGGAGTCGCCCCCGCCGATCCCAGCGGCCGGGAGCTGCAGGGGCCGGCGGGTTGGGTGCTGAGCCCCAGACGCCCGCCGCCGCCCAGCAGCGTCGCCCCTCCGGGGCTGCGGACGCGCGCCTCGGTGGCCGTTTTCACAGCCACAAAGAGCTATGCAATCTCCGTGTGGATTAGGCGACGGAGGAGTAAGACGGTCATGCCAGCAACTGGGGACAGTGGTCGAATTGCTGTCCCATCTCCGGGACACTGCCTTTGGTTCCTAAGAACGGCGTTTTCATGAAGGTTGCAAAGCTAATTTCTCCAAAGGGAAGACTCTCTAGACAAGACTGCAGCATAAGAATGGAAGTCACAGAAACAATGGCCTTAGAGGACAAGTAAGGGAAAGGTTTTGAGGTAGGACTTGAACGGCGATGGAGAGGTCTTGACCTCCAAAGGGAGCCAAGCGGTGGAGCCCAGGGAAGCTCTGGCACCTCAGGGGCTTGGATCTGGATGCCATTACCCTTCATTCCCAAGTCCCTCCTGAGAGCAGAAGAGCATCCTAGGGCAGAGCAAAAGCACAGGAGGTTTCCCAGACCCACCAGAAGCAGAGGGTGAGACACAAGGACCAGGATGGAGGAGAAGCAAAGAGCTTTAGACACAGAGAGGATTACAATGGGTTTGTTAACTATACACCAGTGGGGGAACTGGCTTTATTGAAAGATGAAGAAGGGCCTGTCTTCCAACGGTTCAAGGGCTAAATTTTCCACGGAAGTGTGTCCACCCAGAATATATTTCAAAGCTAGCTATGATGTGTATATAGACGTTAATATGAAAATTATTTAAATATTATTTAAATAGTAGTAAGAGACTTTGAATGACTTCTCTCACACGTTTACTCACGAAAATGGGAAACAGCTATCAGAATGTTGTCATTAAACAAAGACAAAAACGGGATTTATACAAGGGACAGAAAAGAGAGGAGAAAGAAAACAACCACAGATAGCTTAGGAATGGGAATTGTAATTTTCTTTACCTTGGCAGACAGATGAGCCGAAAGCCGTCAAACAGCTAATCTGACAGTTCGTTCTAGGAAAGCTGTCTAACTCATCAGGTAAACAATGTTGGCTATTTATAGATGCTTCAAAAATTCTTGAAGGTGTGGAATGAATGGGGCAACATTCTTTGTGTAATACCTGCCATCGCCCTCCCCTGGGCACCTCTGAGTTGGTTAAGCCTAATTGTACTATTTTCCTCATCAGCATTTCCCAATTTCACCTCTCCCGCTTTTCGGTCATAATTATTCTTAAAAGAGCAGATCTGACCATGGACACTTCGGTCTCTCTTTGACACCGTATTAACAGTTGGATATCAGCTGAAGGTAATGGTTGTGAACAGCATGTAAGTTATCAGATATCAGATAGGAGAGGAAAGTCAAAAACCCGAGGACAGCAAAAATATCACAATAAATATTCTGAGCTTACTTTGCATCCTAGGCTAGGCCAAACCAAGAGACTAAGTCTCAACGTCTCTTTAGCAATAACCAATAGGCTTTCAACTTTCTTTACTGAGGCATAATAAATATAAAGGACAAAAAGTTTAGAATTCAAAACCCTTCACCAATGTAAACCAAGCTGAATAACTACTGATGTAGCGCCCAGACTAAGGTGTAGAACATGTCCAGGCCCCAGAAAGCTTCCTCATGACTCTTCCCATGAAGAGCTCACAGAGTAATCTCCACCGCTGCCACCCGCCGACTTCTCTCAGTACATGTTAGTTTTTCCTGCTCTTTACTTTCGTATAAACGGAATCATAAAGTATGCACTGGGCTTTTTGTGGGAGAGGGGCGTGGGTCTGACTTCTTTCAGTCAACATTATGTCTATGAAATTTATCCATGTTTTTCATGTAGCTCTTTGTTTCTGTGTGTGTTCCTTGTATGAATATATCTCAACATATTTATTTATTCTACTGTTGTTGGACACGTGGGTTGTTTCCAGTTTAGGATATTCTGAATTGGTATGAACATTCTCTTATATGTCTTTTGGTGGACCAACACATCTCTCTAGGGCAGCCCATTCCAATAGAAATATAATGCCAGTCACAGGAATTTTAAATTTTCTAGTGGATACATTTTAAAAAGTAAAGTGAAAGAGGTGAAATCAATTTTGATAATATTTTATGAGACCTACTATATCAAAAATATTATCATTGCAACATGTGACACTAGCAACATTTTGAGTGTTCAGTGGTTACACGTAGCTTGTAGCTGCCATATTGGACAGCACATGTCTAAGGTATAGAGCTGAAAGTAGAATTTCTGGGCCACAGCATACAACTGTGTATGTATGACCCTTAGCTATTGCTTCAAAAAAAAAAAAATTCCAACATTGTTGAACATATTTATACTCTTACCAGAAGGAACGAGAATTTCCAGTCCTTCCCATCCTGTTAACATTTGGAATTGTGGGGCTTTTTTTTTTTTTTTGGTCAGGTTTCGTGAGGTGATAGTTACATACAGTAAAATTCACCAACATTAGATTATGTTACATATTTTTCAATGATATAATTTCTTTGCAAAGCTGGATTTTGGTGGTTGCTGTGATAAAAAAGCAATATCATGCAAAAAATCCATGCTGAACAGGAAACGAAGGTGGCAGTTTGAGAAGCTGTGCAGTGCACAACACCAAGGTATATGATTTTGAAATGTCAGAACCCTGAAAACAACAAACCACTCTATTGAACTTTTGCAGTGAGTCAAGAGAACACACAAGAATATCCACAGCACCAGCAACATGCCCACGAAATGTAGAAATCTATGTGAACTCAGCAAACAACAGCATTCCACAAATAAAGTGATATTCTTGTTGTCACCCAATGTATCAGGTGATTAGGGCAAACAGGAAAGACAGAGGGAGAGAGAGAATTTGCAGACAGTCATAGATTAGCCATTAGTTAAATCAATTTAATATTAATCAAAGGTTTAACATTTACTGTAGATCTTGAAATTGTGAATTAAGCTGACACATGTTGGAACGTGAGAATTTTGAAATCATATGTTGGTATATGTGGAATCATATATTAGAAGACACCTAAAAATATTTACCAAAAGTTGTAAGTGTAATAATTGAGTTCTCTGGTTTCTAAATTATAAGAATTTATCCCCTTTTAAGATATTGTCTGGTATATTTAATTTACTTGAACACATAACTTTAAAATTTTATCAATTGAAAAACTTATTGGAAGTAATGTCTGCTTATTTCACCAGTACAACCAGTATAGGAAATTTGGGAAGTCCAACTTAATTAGGATTTTCAAACCAAAATAAATCCAAGACTTGTATATACTAGAATATTATGCTACCATTACTTTCTACATTATGGGAAATATACAATACTTTTTACACCAAAATTATTAAACGAGTCTACTTTTTCTGAGTCACCTTGATAAATAAAAAATCCAACGTGACATAAACCTTTTCAATGTCATTAGATATCAAATATTTAAATTATTTAAAAATATTCAGATTCCTCTCTGTTGTCAGTTTCACTTCTTTTCCTTTTTTGTGCCGAGCAATCAAGACCGTTAGTTTAATCTGCAGCTGAATCTTTTATTTTTCTGCATTACAAATTCAGGAACAAAGTTTTTCCTTAAGGAAATATCACATTTAAAGCAGAAGTTGTAACACATTTTTTTCTAGAAAGTCTTAATTTTCTTATTTTAAACTTACATCTAAATTTATATGTGATTATTACCTTCCTTAAACTAATCGGGAGAGTAATGCCTTTAAATTTTTAGAGACCCAGTTTGTCTATTCCCTCCAGAGGAAGAGAAAGTATATTGCTTTGTTTCTGAGAAAATATATTTATAAAAGGGAAAAAATCTATCAACCTTCTGGGCATTCTAGAGGAGCTAACTGTGGTAAGTAACATTATTTAAGGTGGAAACAGAGGCAATGATATCTATCGACAACGCTTACTGGTGAGGGAAACAAAAGGAGATAATTTAGCACCATGAGGTCCCTGAAGGACCCTCATTGCTAAAACTCAGAGTAATTCCATGATACCCCTGTGAGTCACACAAGCCATTGTCTTTTCCAGGGTGTATATCTGTGCGTGAAGTTATTGTTTTTCACGCATTTTATTAAGTGCTGACAGTTAATAAAACTTAACTGTTTTATTGCTCACAGTTCTGGAAAGTATTAAATCTTGATGTGTGTGGCTGTCAGAAGTGCTCATGTTGCTGATGTAGTTGCTTGTTTGTGGTGATATAAATGTCTTTCCTCTCCTTTCGTAGTAGTCTGATTTAAACAATCCTTGAAGGACATTTGAAAAAAATTTTTCACCTAGTTAGAAATCTGAGTATGCCAATCACAGAAAGTTGCCCCTTGCACGCTAGAAATTCTGTTTCTTCCTGCACCAAGATCCCCTTTAAGTGTAGCAATTTATTGAAGCCAGGAGTTCCTGTGGGGGATCATTGTGTATTAAGATCATCCTTATTATAGATATTCCACATTTGCAGAAATTGATAACTACTGGGCTCGTGAGGGTTTTACCAAATGTTGGAAAGACAAGATGTGAACAGTTTCTCATGGCTACAGTCCCAGATACCAGGAAATACCAGAATCCTCAGGACAATAGGCATCAAAGTAGAATCACAGACTAGATTAACTGTCATCCCTGTCAACCACCACCCAGCAGAGATTATCCCCAGATATTCACTGCCTCAAATTAATATCAGAATCCCACACTGATAACACTGATAGGAGAAAATCATGATGCACAAATGAGGGAGAGGGAAAAGACTTGTTCAGTAACCACACTTGGATTGAAAAAGCCAAAGAGATCAATTTCTGCTCGTGCGATTTGACAGAAAAACCAAGCGAACATGACCCAATAGCTGTAAGGGTCCAGATCTGCATGAGGTGCCTATCAGGGGCACGATCCTATTGACTCAATGATGTGTTTCAGATGGGCTAATTTTTATGGACACAAAAAGCAATAAAAAGCGGTCAGGGAATAATATATAGAGTTATCTGCATCTGAATTCACCATTGTATAGGAAGGAGAGCAGGCAAAGATTGCTTTCATCAGATCAAAGCAAAACCAAGAATTATTTTTAAAAAGAGGGAAAAAAACGTCTGATGCCAGCAGGATTTTTGTCCCCTTGGGTAAGGTACTTGTCAGGAAGCAAAACAATCACTCTGACCAGTCTCCTCCGGATCCAGTTGACTAGGTCATCACGGAAAATTACAGTCATTGGAGAACTTTGAACCCAATGACCATGTGCTGGAAGTTTAGCTGTCCAACAGATGCAACAGAATATCTCTGTGTAACGTTCACAGCGTCCTTCTGTTGTATCTCCCCCTTAGTTAAGTCAGGACGACACCACTCTCGTTATTAGAATATCACAGGTAGATGTATAGAAAGATTGTTTTGTTGGTAAGTAAAGGAAGAAAGGTGTATCGACAGAGTTGAAAAATAAATTAGAATATAATTGGGTACCACTTCTATGGAAGGCAAATTTGCAGGATTTGCTAAAATTGGAAGCATATAAACACTACAGTGTAGCAATTGCACTTCCAGTTGTCTACACTATAGAAACACCCGCGCAAGTGGCCAAAGACATGTGTACAAGAATGATGGTTGCAGCACTATTTGTAATCAGAAAACCACCTTAACTAAAAAAGCAATATGAAAAAGGTTAAATAAATAATGCACAAACTATGAAAGAAATGCCTTTATCGAAAATAATGAGGGGAATAATTATGATGATGAGTCCCCTGATCACAACATTGTTCATAGAGCAATTACCAAATCCAGGCATGTCCCGGGAGTGGGACACTTTTGTTGGCCTCATGTTACAGATGAAAAAATTGTGGCACATCAACACCAAATGCTGGCAAGGATGTGGAGCAACAGGAACTCTCATTCATTGCTGGTGGGAATGCAAAATGGTACAGCCACTTTGCAAGATGGTTTGGCAGTTTCTTACAAAACTAAAAATAGTCTTAACATATGATCCTGCAGTCACACTCCTTGCTATTTATCCAAAGCAGTTAAATAGTTCCGCCCATGCAAAAATTTGCACACGGACATTTATAGCAGTTTCATTCATAACTGCCAAAATTTAGAAGCAATCAAGATGTTTTTTAATAGTTAAATGGATAAATAAACAATGGTACATCTAGACAATAGAACACCATTCAGCAGTAAAAAGAAATAAGCTATCAAGCCATGACAAGACATGTAAATCTTAAATGCATATTTCTAAGCAAAAAAGCCAATCTACAAAGGGTACATACTGTATTATTCCAACTCTGTGACATTCTGGAAAAGGCAAAACTATGGAGAGTGTAAAAAGTGGTTGCCTGAGGTGGCTGAATAGGTGGAGCAGGAAGGACTTTTATGGCAGTGAAAATACTCTGTATGATACTATAATGGCAGATACATTTGTCCAAAGTGATAGAATGTACAAGACCAAGAGTGAACTGTAATGTGAACTATGGACTTTACGAGATTATGAAGTGTCAGTGTAGGTTCATCAGCTGTAACAAATGCACCACTCTGGTAGGGGGTGTTGATAATGAGGGAGGCCATGCATATGGGGGGGCAGTCAGGGAGTATATGGAAAATCTCTGTACCTTCCTCCCAATTTTGCTGTGACCCTAAAATGTTCTAAAAAAAAAAGTCTTATTTTACAAACAAGTAAGCACACTTGAGAAGCTCAATCTTCCAAAAGTAAGCTTTTTCAACAATGAATGCAAGAGTGTCTAGAAAATTACACACACGCACACACACAAATATTAAAGGGTTAAAAGTTTAACTTACTCATCCACGCCTATAATGGGAAGAACAAAGGTTTTACCACACCACACCAGGACCTGAGTTCTTAGGGTCTCTGTTCAGGAATTCCTGTTATACAGGCATAAACCTGATATGCCAGCAGATTCTGTGCAAGAATGAGGTTAGGGAGGCGGGGTGGGTCTTGACAGGTATTAGATGTGAGGCGGATAGGACTCAGAGTACAGGAGGGTAAATTTAATGGAGTAAATTTACAGGTGATCAATAGCAGGAAACACGGGGGACTTCGTTAAAAAGCTACCTCAATAGGTCCCTGGGCGGGCTTGAACCACCAACCTTCATGTTAGCAGCCAAACGCACTAACCGATTGCGCCCCAGAGACACGAGTAGTCTTAGTGTTTTACTCCTTGGGAAATAAGCACCTGCTAACTCGCAGGATGTGTCGCCCACCCTGAAGGACAACTGCATGTCCAAAGCCTCAGAAAAATGGAGAGATTAGAGCAATGAATTGAACTGTTTATCGCGTTTGAAACTGGTGCATCAGATGATTCCGAACCCAGAAGAGCAGCAGAATAGCTTCGACCGGCCTCTCCCCTCACCCACCTCAGATGCCACTGCCCAGGGAGACGCCCGGTTGCGCGATCCCCCGGGCCCGAATCGAGTGAGGCCCAAGGGAAGCTGAACACCTGGTGAGCTCCCGTGATGGCTCTTCCCGTTTTCTGCATTTTCACTCAAACGAATGAGCGTTTCCCCACGCTTCTGAGAGGCCTTCGGAAACGGTGTGGTGCTTCGGTTCTTGTGTCTAGCACGGGAGCTCCACGAGAGCAGTGGTCGCTCTTGTGTCTCCTCGTCGAGAACAGGGTTTGGCTCTCACCAGGACTCTCTATTAGTACTTGCTGAATTAATACATTGTCTTCTGTAGCTTTTAGTTCCATGAAGAACCCTGAGAATGGGAATAATGAAAGGTTTTTCAAAGCAGAAGTTCTTTCTAAAAAGACTTCATTTTGGTTAATTGATTTCGCGCATCCCGCGGGGCGGGCAACGGGAAGAAAGGCTTACAGTGCAAGGTCTGCGCAGTGAGCTCCTGGCGCTCAACTAGGCTGCCCGTTCTGTGGAGTAGATCCCCAGGAGTGGGAAAGGGGCGAGGCCAAAAGGGAAATGGCACGGAGAGAAAACCAGCGGGGGAGGTGGAGTTTGGACAAGAGCAAGGAGATCTCCCAGGCCGGATCCGTAGAGACGAGAATTAGATATATAGCAGAATGGGGAAGGAGGGCGAGAGCTTAGGTGGGAGAGAAAGCACGAGAGAAGAGGCAAAGAGGGAGGAAGGAAGGAATTTCTTTACTGTTCTCTTGGACATTTGGGTTGTTTCCAGTTCTGGCTGTTGTGTATAAAGCTATGAATATTGTTATTACAATGTTTTGTGGATGCATTTTTTAAAAATTTCTCTTGGATAAATACCTAAGGGAGGATTTGGTGGAACCAGAGGGGGAGGTGTATGTTTAATTTGATCAGAAAGTGCCAAAATATTTCCCCAAGTGGTTGTATTATTTCATAGTCACACCAACAATGAGAGTTTCATTTGTTGAAAAGAACTCTCTTCTTCACAAACTGTAATCAGTTTCCTCTGACATCTCTTCTCAAGTAGGCCTTGACTTTCAGACTTCTGAGTTTGTCTTCGCACTGTCCAATTTTAGCAAGAATCCTGCCAAGTCATTTCAACCAGAATTCCCCCATCCATGGTATCTGTTCAGGTTCCTCATCCTCCACTGTCCCCCAGGTGACGCCTAATCACATTGGCCTGCCTTCAGAGAGAATCCATTAGGTTGGTTTAGCCAGAATCTCTGCTTATCCCTGATGTTTCCTCTTAGTAGTTTTCCACTCACTAACCCTCACCCTGATCCTTGGCTATAAATTTCCACTTTTCCTTGTATTCAGAGTTGAGTTTGATCTCTCTCTCCTACTACAAAATTCCGTTGTAGTAGTCTTCCTAAATAAAGTCTGACTTACGGTTCTTTAACAAATGATGAGAAGATTTTTAAAAAATTTTATTGAGGTCATAATAGTCTATAACTTTGTGAAATTTCAGTTGTACATTATTATTTGTCAATCACCATTATATACATGCTGCTTTACCTCTTATGCCCACCCCCCCAATCCCCTTCCCCTCTAGTAACCACTAATCTTCTCTCTTTGTCTATGTGTTTGTTTATCTTCCACTTATGAGTGAAATCATATGGTGTTTGTCTTTCTCTTTCTGGCTTATTACACTTAACATAATACCCTCAAGGTCCATCCATATTGCTGCAAATGGGACGATTTTGCCTTTTTTCTGGCTTAGTAGTATTCCATTGTGTATATATACCACATCTTTATCCACTCATCAGTAGATGGGCACTTGGGTTGCTTCCACCTCTTGACTATTGTGAATAATGCTGCCATGAACATAAGGGTGCATAAATCTCTTTGAGTTGTTGATTACAAGTTCTTTGGATAAATATCCAGAAGTGGGATGGCTGGGTCATATGGTATTTCTATTTTTAATTCTTTGAGAAATCTCCATACTGTTTTCCATGGTGACTGCACCAGTTTACATTCCCACTAGCAGTGTATGAGGGTTTACTTTTCTCCACATCCTTTCCAACATTTGTGATTTTCTGTCTTGGTAATTATAGCCATTCTAAGGGGTGTAAGGTGATATCTCATTGTAGTTTTGATTTGCATTTCCCTAATGATTACTGAGGTTGAACATCTTTTCATGTGCCTGTTGGCCAACTGTACATCTTCTTTGGAAAAATGTCTGTTCATATTCTCTGCCCATTTTTTTTTTTTGGTGAGGAAGATTGGCCCTGAGCTAACATATGTGCCAATCTTCCTCTGTTTTGTATGCGGGACGCTGCCTCAGCATGGCTTGATAAGCAGTGTATAGTGGCCTGGGGTTGCCATCAAAGAGGATCATGTGAACTTAACCACTACTCCACCAGGCTGGCCCCTCCTCTGCCCATTTTTTGATCGGGTTGTTTGTTTTTTTGTTGTTGAGTTGTGTGAGTTCTTTATATATTTTGGAGATAAACCCCTTGTCAGATATATGATTTGCAAATATTTTCTCCCAGTTGATGGGTTGTCTTTTTGTTTTGTTCCTGGTTTCTTTTGCCTTGCAGAAGCTCTTTAGTCTGATGAAATCCCATTTGTTTATTTTTTCTTTTGTTTCCCTTGCCTGAGTAGACATGATATTTGAAAAGATGCTTGTAAGACCAATATCAAAGAGTGTACTGTCTATATTTTCTTCTAGGAGTTTTATGGTTTCATGCCTTCCCTTTGAGTCTTTAATCCATTTTGAGTTAATTTTTGTGTATGGTGAAAGATAATGGTCTACTTTCATTCTTTTGCATGTGGCTGTCCAGTTTTCCCAACACCATTTATTGAAAAGATTTTCCTCTCTCCATTAGATGTTCTTGGCTCCTTTGTCAAAGATTAGCTGTCCATAGGTGTGTGGTTTTATTTCTGGGCTTTCAATTCCATTCCATTGATCTGTTGTCTGTTTTTGTACCAGTAACATGCTGTTTTGATTACTATAGCTTTGTAGTATATTTTGAAGTCAGGGATTGTGATGCCTCCAGCTTTGTTCTTTTTTCTCAAGATTGCTTTAGTTTTTTGGGGTCTTTTGTTGCTCCATATGAATTTTAGGATTCTTTGTTCTATTTCTGTGAAGAATGTCTTTGGGATTCTGATTGGGATTGCATTGAGTTTGTAGATTGCTTTACGTAGTATTTTAACTATGTTTATTCTTCCAATCCATGTTCATGGAATATCATTCCATTTCTTTATGTCATCCTTGATTTCTTTCAATAATGTCTTATAGTTTTCATTGTATAGGTCTTTCAACTCCTTGGTTAAATTTATTCCTAGATATATTATTGTTTTTGTTGCGATTGTAAATAGGATTGTATTCTTGAGTTCTCTTTCTGTTAGTTCATTATTAGAGTATAGAAATGCGACTGATTTTTGTAAGTTGATTTTGTACCCACAACTTTACTGTGGTTATTGATTATTTCTAATAGTTTTCTGATGGATTCTTTAGGGTTCTCTCTATATAAAATCATGTCATCTGCAAACAGAGAAAGTTTCACTTCTTCCTTGCCAATTTGGATACCTTTTATTTCTTTTTCTTGCCTAATTGCTCTGGCCAAAACCTCCAGTACTATGTTGAATAAGAGTGGTGAGAGTGGGCACCCTGTTCTCAGAGGGATGGCTTTCAGTTTTTCCCTGTTGAGTATGATGTTGGCTGTGGGTTTGTTATATATGGCCTTTATTATGTTGAGATACTTTTCTTCTATACCCATTTTATTGAGAGTTTTTATCACAAATGGATGTTGGATCCTGTCAAGTGCTTTCTCTGCATCTATTGAGATGATCATGTGGTTTTTATTCCTCATTTTGTCAATGCAGTGTATCACATTGATTAATTCATGGATGTTGAGCACCCCTGGATCCCTGGTATAAATCCCACTGGATCATGGTGTATGACCCTTTTAATGCATTGCTGTATTCAGTTTGCCAATATTTTGTTGAGGATTTTTGCATCTATGTTCATCAGCTATATTGGCCTGTAATTTTCCTTCTTTGTGTTGTTCTTGTCTGGCTTTGGGATCTGGGTGATGTTGGCCTCATAGAATGACTTAGGAAGTGTTCTGTCTTCTTCAATTTTTTGGAATAGTTTGAGAAGGAGAAGATTTTTTTACAATGTTGATAAATTCTAATTTACTACTACTATCCTTTATATTGATTTATTTATGTGTAGGAATCTTTTACTGTTTAGGAATCTTTTCCTACCCAAGTCATAAAGATATTTTCATATGTTTTCTTCTAAAAGCTTTATAGTTTTAGCTTTAATGTTTTGATCCATGATCCATCAAAAATTAACTTTTGTGACTATTGTGAGGCAGGAATAGAGTTTCCTTCCAGCACCATTGGTTTCAGCAACATTCCTTTAACCATTGAATTTAGATCTTTATTGAAAACCAACTGACCATGGAGGTGTCAGTCTATTTTAGGTCTCTCAACTCAGTTCCATTTATCTGTATTATTTTCCTTATGCCACTGCCCATTGTTTTGTTTATAGTAAGTCTCAAAGTCAGGTAGTGTAAGTTCACCAGCTTTGTACATTTTTTTGCACAGCTCAATAAAATTTGAAATATGTACATACTTATGAAATCATCACACAGATCAAAGTATGCTGTTACTTAGTCCCTTTCACTTCAGTATCATATCCTTGCCCTTACATGTACTGGTTGATCACTTGGCTAAAGAGCCTCTTTTGTACCCTCTGAAGAAAATATTCAGTTGTCTGCAAGGACAATGGAGAGGCACAATGTCTGCAACACTCAGCATCAACTCTGGATTTTTCCTTAAAATAAAAGTTAGCTCACTTTCTAGGCCTTTTAATCATTTCTGGCCATGAAACATAATGTGTTATCTAAATTTTCTGCTTCATTCTTGGGAGATAGAGTCTTATGGAGCACCCTGTTTGCTAGGCAGATTGTTGAACATGAGGTTGCAAATTGGAGGCTGCAGGAGAGCTGACTTTTTTTTTTTTTACATATGAAGGAAGATGAGACGTTTAGGTACAGTATGGGGAAGAATAGGCTGGAACCAGTAAACTGATTTTAGGTTTTGGCTGTGGATGTCAGATTTTGGATAAAGAGAAGAGGCTGGATGGGCATATACAGGGAGGAAGAACTTCAGTGGAAACACCAGATATTTAAAGGCCATTTTATGACACTTTATCATTTGTTTGATTCTTCTTTTCATCTTTGTAAAAATAGCAAAAGCTGGTCTTGATGTACTTGTTATGTATTTTTTAAAACACATATTTAGATAAGTTCCACAAACAATGCATTGAAAATGAAATGGGTCCAACCGGGCGGGTCAAACCTACCTGGCTGAAGTGCCCCTGGATGTATGACATTCTCAACAGTTGTTGCTTTCTCTATTTTCCCCCACACCTAAAAGTTCTCAGTTCAAAACCCATCAGAATAATTTCCTTTGCTAAAAGATTTTAAATTACTCTTACTTCAAGTAACTGTATTAAAAAAAAAAACACATACACACACCTATCAATTGCGTCCTTGGAATCCGTAGAAAGCCCAGAGAAAGACATTCAAGTGCTGCAAGATCAAGTACTGCCCAATGGGGAGGAGGAGGGATTGCTTACTCGCCGGTAGTCAGGTCAAGTTTATTCGCTTTAACTCCAACTGGAGACAGGAACTCCACTCACTTTCACCAGCGACGGGAGGACCGGGCCCCAGTGGACGCCGACTTGATCTTCATAGTCCTTTCAGATGAGGAAATCTCATAGGATTTCTTCCTTTCCCTTTGATCTATTTCTACCTCCCCCTTTCTGTCTCTTCAAGATCGTTTTTTTGATCCTAGCTGGACAGGACTTAAAGGGGAGGCGGACTTTCTCCTACCGGTCTCTACCTGCCTGCGCGTGTTCGCCGCTCAATCTGACCCGGACGTCACAGCTCGCGGGTGAGAACGCGGGGAGCCGGCAGGACGGCGGGTACCGGGAACCACAGACGCGCCGCGTGCGCCCGCGCCTCGCCCGCTCCTGGCAAATTGAATCAACGCCTCTTGAAGCTTCCCTGCAGGCCTCTCCGGAGGCGTGTGTGTGGGGCTCGTGATCCGGCGAGAGGGGCGCGCTGAGAGGACCCAGCCCTGCCCCTCGCCCTCGAGGACGGGCCTAAAAGAGGCTGATTTTGACGGGCAGAGCCAAAGAAAAGTCTCAACGGCGGCCCAACCCCGGGTCCCGAGATTAAAGGTCTCAAACCCTCAAGCCTCAGCGGACCGAGGGTCGCGAGTTGACTCAATCTCCACGCCTTTATCAGGAGAGTCGTTTGTCAAAATCAGAGACCAAGAAAGAGAAAGATCGTGTGGATCAAAGTCTGCGATTAACCAGCGAGGAAACACTATTTTGTGACAAATGGGATGCGCGGTTTGAGAGAAAGACCGACGTCAAAGAGAACTCTGTGTTTTGGCCTGAGCAAACGGAGCATCAACTAAGGTAGGTTTAAACTGTAGGTGCAGCGGGTTTTAGGCGAAAGACCCGGAATTTAGTACTGAGCGCTGAGGCCTTCCTTGAAAGAGTTTTCCATCCTCGTGGTCTCTGTTCCTGCATCCCTCAGAGTCCTTTACGATGTTGGGGATCCCGGGGTCTCACCCTGGGCGCCTCTTCTCTCACCTCCTTTTGACAATCTCGTTGACTCCCAGGCCCCGGCGACCTTCTTTCCACGCGTGGGCGCGTCTCAGAGGCGCGTCTCCAGGGCAGTTCTGAGGTGCCGCCCTCCGGGACTGGTGGACCTGGGGGCCTCGCGGTGGGTGCTAGGCCTTTCGGGTGGGGCTCCTCTTTTGGAAAAAGCAGGGAGGGAACAGCCTGTGAGGAGACAAGAGAGGGCAGCACCAGGGGGCCGAGGCAAGTGGGGCAGTGCCAGATTCTGGATGCAAAGGACATTTACCATGCGAGAGGTTGTGCTCAGTTACTATTAATTTTGAATTTTGTCAATAAAAACTGTATGAAAACTTGTTTTGTTTCTTGTTATATGTACCTACATAATATCCTTGATTTTGTCTCTTGGCCCACAAGTCTAAAATATTTACTCTCTGGCCCTTAACAGAACAAGTTTGCTGAAATCTGCATGAAACTATGCCCAATACTTCCCAGAAAGGATACTCGGGAATCTCTTTTACTTATTTTCAGTCTTTGAAAATTTTCCTCACAATCAATATGTTTCCTTTCTTGGCTTAAGATATTTAGTATTTGGTCTGTTATCATTTGCGGTAAAACATTAATACATACTATGCAAAAATAAATATGGATTAAAATATTTAAATTCAGAAATAAACAATAGCATTGAGATAGAAAACTGTACCAACTTGAGCTTGGAAAGAACTTTTGTGATCTGATGTGATCAGCTACCTCCTCTGGGAAAGCAATAGCACTCCTGATAAAATGTTGTTAGATTACAATGAGTTTAAGAATTCTTTCTGAGAACACTGACTAGTTGATTACCAATTTTGGATGGAGCCAAATAACCTTGATCCATTTTCACAGAAATCTAATTGTCTTTATCCAGACATTCTTATTTTGCATTCAATTTAACAACGATTATCAATGACTTTTTATATTCTCTATCAAAACAGAAATATTTGAATTGGCTTACATATAAGCTTCTTCCATTGGGATCAATTTGAAAGACAGCATTGATAGATATTCACAAAGGTTCTCTCCTTGACCAAACGCTAGTCAATGTCCCCTGAACTTTCAACTAGGCCTCAACTTTTGGACTTCTGTGTTTGTCTCTGCACTGTCCAATAATCTTACTAAGTCGGTTGAGCCAGAATCCCCCACCCCCCATATCTGATCACCCTCACTGTCTAATCAGGTTCCTCTTCCTCAACTGTCCTTCATGTGATGCCTCATCACCCTGGCCTGCTTTCAATAAGAATCCTGTTAGGTTGGTTTAGCCAGAATCCTCCTAACCCCTGATGCTTTTGCTTAGTAATTTCCCATTCGCTGAGCCCTCACCTTGCTCCTTGGCTATAAATTCCCACTTTTTCTTGTCTTGTTCAGAGTTGAGTCCAATCTCTTTCCCCCACAGCAAGACCCCATTGCAGTGATTCCTGCACCTATGGCCATTGCCTCCCTCGAATAAAGTCTTCCTTAGTGTGCTTTAGCAAGTGTCATTGCATAATTTTTTCTTTAACAATACTCATGAACAAATTGTGGGTGAGACTTTTTAAAAAAATTGTGATAGGGCCGGCCCGGTGGCGCAGCGGTTTAGTTCGCGCTTGGCAGCCCGGGGTTTGCCGGTTCCGATCCCGGGCGCCTACTGACACACTGCTTGTCAGCCATACTGTGGCAGTGTTCCATATAAAGTAGAGGAAGATGGGCACAGATGTTAGCCTAGGGCCAGTCTGCCTCAGCAAAAAGAGGAGGATTAGCAACGGATGTTAGCTCAGGGCTGGTCTTCCTCACCAAAAAAATAAATAAATAAATTGTGATAAAAAACACATAACATAAAATTTACCATCTTTACCGTTTTTAAGAATATAGTGGGTAAGCCTTTTTAATCAAAATATTCACTATATACAGATGAAAAATGAATCTAATCATGTAAAAAACTGGGTACCTAGTTACAAGGAAAGGGAAAAATTGGAGAAAGGACTTGTATACTTACATAAGAAAAGCGATTATATCTAGGATATCTATCTAAGGTTTTATTAATTAATTAAAATCTAGGCTAAGGTTTTCAAATCCCCCCAAAATCAAGACTTAAAAGGGTAGTTCATCCAAGCTTACTTTTAAGAATCAGAGATGCTGAATGACCTGATTTGTTGGGGAAGCATTTTGGCTCCTAACAATCTTATTAATATGCAGAGGGTCCAGGGCCAGAAGAATCCCACATTGTTTTACTGCTCATCTAGTGGTGTCAATCCTTAAAGGCAATATTTAAGGCTAGTTCTCACTGTCAAGGAAGGCAGTGACACAATTGACTCTATAAGCATAATTTGCACTGAAAGATGATGCTTTCAAAACTCCAAACAAAGATTTCTTCAACATCTCTTGAAAAGTAGGAATACACTCTACTTTCTCCTACCTGCACAATCTACTAATTGTAGTAAATTCCAAAGAGTCAAGAATGTGAGAGAAATTATCTCCAGTTATTTCTATGTGAAAATTGTTCTCCAAAATATAACATTATACTTGTCTCTCTTTTAGCAGGCTTTTGGGATCAGCTAACATTCTTAGAACTAACCATTGGAAAATCATAGACTGGGTGGAGATATAAATGAGCTTCTCCTTAAGGTCCTCCTTTTGGTATCTTCTCAGAGTTTGAGTATAACTCTCTGTGTATATATTTTGTAATTTGATATTTGGTAACACTTTCTATAAAACAAAAATAATCTCTCATGAAAAAACATGACTCTTCTGTCAAGAGGGCGTGTAATATACCACTACCTAATAGAAACCATTCCTCAAACTTCCTGAGAAAAGAAAGCAGAAGAAATTAGCCAATAACCATTATGAGAAAATATCCTGCAACTTAAGCACATACATTGCCTTACTGAAAGGCTGGATGGAAAGCCTGGCCCAAAGAAGGAATGAAAAACCACAGTAAGGTACACCATCCTGGAATTTCAGAATATCAGACTGGAAGAAAAGACTCTAAATACTTCTAGAGGAAAAAAAAAGAAGACTTCATACAAAGGATTAAATCTCAGAATGTCATTGAAGCTCTTAAAACAACATTAAAGCAAGAAAAAAATCAAGGAAAACTGCTTTTAAACTAGAATTTTATATGCAAACTGTCAAACATGTGTGAAGGTGTGTTAGGAACATTAACTTTCAGTAAAATGAGAGTGAACAATCAAGGGAGAGAAAGACATAAAATCTAATACACGAGATATGCGACACAATAGAGAAGGGTAGAGAAACCGTAGGATGACAGGTATAAAGTTATCTTAGAAAGCAATTAGAGGAAATCTGAGCAGAAGGATGGAGAACTCAATGTGAGAAGTATTCAGGAAAAATGAAATAAAACAAAACTGAGCATTATGTGACATTTATTCACAGCTAGGAAAATTCAAATAATACAGGATGTTGAACAAGTCTGGGCTGCTAACTGGCTTCCTCAAAAGCCAGCTTCCTCTAGAAGAATTATAGAAACAAGAGGGAAACATGGTTCCAGGACCTATAAAAAAATTGTAACTCTCCATAGAGACTCAAGGCTATTTTGAACTGGAATGTGTGTGAAAAGTTGATATTCAGAGGTAGCAGAGAGAAGATAAGATAGAGAAAAGTATTTTAAGTTCTGCTCTTGCATCTCATTCCCATAATCCTGGATCAATCACTGCTTGCCCTTTCAAGAAAGATATTGTCAGCAGCAATCATTCAATCCCCCAGTGTGGTAGCTGCAATGTTACATCTGGGACACACATAAGCTTTGCTGAGGAAAAGAGTTGATGAAAAAAGGGTTTCCTTTTCCAGAGCCTCCTCCTCCAATCCTCCAGAGCCAATGATTGTCATGGCCTCCTCCCAATGCTGCTTACCCATAAACATTAAAAATGAGCCCTCGACTAAAAGTCTGGCCTGGTGGAGTATAAAATAAACAAGGGTGATAAAAATGATTTTCTTGTACATGCTGCTCTCCACTTGGGGCTCATCCTTGTCCTTAATTTTACCAAGACTAGCAAAGTCTATCTCTACAGAAAGGTCTAAGGCCCCCTCTCTGCAGTTTCCCCCATGCGCATGTTGACTCTTCCACACAAACCTTCCCTTTTCTTGGGCCTCTAATGCCTCCCTCACCACCAGAGTGTCTGCTCGGCCTGCAGCTTCTCTTTTTTTTCCTGATTTTTATTTCTTGATTCTCACTCCATAGTGAGACACTGCTCAGCGGTCAGCTCAAGGTCCAGCACGTGAATCAGTAACCTGATGACTTTCTAAATTCCAGATAACCACCAAGAGAAAGGATAGAAGTAGTGATGGTTGTTATTTCAAGTACTCAAAATGACCCACCATACCATCTGGGTCAAAGACGGAGCTCTGAAAAATTCCTAGTTCAGACCTCAATCTCTTCTGCTCTGGAATTAACCCAAGGAGTATAGCAGTCCTTTTTTTCTTTTTATCCTTGCCTCCTGAGGCCCAAACCATGTAATAACTCATCTTGCTGGTGCAATATATAATCCAGCATAGAGAGCACCAGACACATAAAAGCACAAGGAAAACCCTCCTTTGACCTGGAATGGAACCCAGATCCCCTGCATGGGAGGCCAAGATCCTGCTACTGAACCACTGATGCTTGCTTCTCAACTGTTGAAGTAGGTCTAATCAGGAAGAGTCCCTGGAAGGACTTTGAAAAAGCAGTTCTAACGTAGGTTTACACAACTGTTCTCTTTGGAAGACACAGGTAGCACTTAGAAGACACCTTGAGCAAAGGCTTACATAGGGGATTTATATAAGGCAGCACTATAAAGTTATGGCACTCAAATCAAAAAGTTTGATTTGAAAGAGCCTAGTTCTGAAAAAAAGTTTTTCCAAGTAGATACTGGACCTCTATAGGAAAACATTGGAAATTCATTCAGACCCCTGTATCTGGTCCGAAATCTAGTGTGGACCTATGGAAAGTTCATTTCCTCACAGGCTGAAGCAATCTCCTTGGCCTCACATTGCATGGTGGCTTCCAAACTCTTCCCTCCCAATTTTTCACACACTGGTTCTTTAACCCGTGGAGGTTTAGGAGGCTGGATCTTTGGGTATGCACTGAGTTACTCAGAAAAATGTGGGTGATAATTGAGTTTCTTTCCTCTGGAGCCTCTTTTGAGTGTCTGGAAAAAACCAAGGATCAAATAGCCCCAGTTTAAACTGTGATGTCTTACAGAGACCTACACAGGATGAATAAAAGTGAGAATTCACTCCAAGATTTCTTCCCTTCATCATGTCCTCTTGGCCAGAGAAGGAAAAACCTATTAGGGAAGAACAATTTGACAACTTCCCGTAGAAACTAGAACATTACTCTTCTAACTAATTTAAAGCTTTTTCCCCCTTTTGCCTTTGTTTGAGTCTTTTTAAAAATGTTTCATTAAATTTGTTAGCTCTCTCTCTCTCTCTATTTTTTGAGGGAGATTGGCCCTGTGCTAAAATCTGTTGCCAATCTTCCTCCTTTTCTTTTCTTTTTTTTTCTCCCCAAAGCCCCAGTACATAGTTGTAGAGTTGTAGCTCTTCTATGTGGGATGCCGTCTCAGCATAGTTTGATGGGCAGTGAGTAGGTCTGCGCCCAGGATCTGAACCTGCAAACCCCGGGCTGCCAAGGCAGAACACCCAACCTTAACCACTATGCCACTGGGCTAGCTCTGTCTAAGAATCTTATTTTCACTCTTTTATTTACGATTAGCCTGGTGCAGATTTGTACTGTTCTTAGTACATACTACTTTTCTGTCTAATACACTGCTATAGCTGGAATTTACTTTTAAACCCAATCTGGGAAGATTTGGACCCATTATAATTAGTTATATTTAGTGTTAGTTGAAGATTGCTGACAGAGTTGCTTTCATTTTCACCACCTCATTGTGTGATTTCTGTGCTTTAAAAATATTTCTTTCTGCCTATTTAAACCAGATGGGTCTGTTTGGAAAAAATTTTCTGTTTTCCTATAGCATTTTTTGAAAGTTTGTCACTGATTAGTTAATGTATTTTCTTAGACCTCAGGTATATAGGATAAAGGTAACTTCATTCCTTTGTTCAGGAAACACAATGTTAGCTGCTCTGAGTAATGCCCTTTCCTACTTGTTGTCTTTCATTATTTTCTGTTTATCCCACTCCCATTCCCTTCTCCACCCCCAGAAGCACACACTGTAAGGGGTTTAGTATATGTTCTTCTATTCTAGCTTCTCGTTGCATATTTAAATAAGTCTGTGTCTTTGAAGAATATATGGTGCTTTTTTCAGGGGAAGGATTTAAAATCACTTTAAATGTGGATTGGCTCACTCAATCCATTTCACCTTCCTTCTAGTTGAAGAGTTTGGAAAACTAAAAATTATTCTTCTCAGACTGCCTTACAGATTGGGTTCTGGATAGAAATTATGTTCTGCCAATTAGATACATGCCAGTCTTTTGGTAGAAGTGAAGAGAGGCCTTCCTATTGCTGTTACTGATGGCAAACAAGGTTACGGACCCATGGGTATTTAGAGACACTTGTGGCTGGCAGCCATTCTAGTCACCAGTTTAGAATGTATATGAGGTGGCGGTGTTGGCAGCAATCAAAACTTCCTGACTCCTAGATGGCAGTTAGGGAGGAAAGTCATTGAATTTCATGTATCATTGCTTCCACTTGAATACTACTTCTTCAGCCCTTCCAAGGTGGAATTAATAGCTTCCTAGCAATTTGTTTCCTAAACTGAGCTCTAACTGATTCAGTAAGATTAATCCATAAATCTTTTTTTCCTATTTCCTAATTTTTTCTATTAGCACTGTTTTCAGTATCCACTCCATTATATCCATGTGCTATATAGAATACTATGGCATGTATTTACCACATCACATTTTATTATCTATTCCCACAGTTACAGGCACCTAGTTTGTTCCCACCTCCAGGACACTACAAGTAAACATAAAAAGATCATTCCCATCCATGTGTCATCATGGAATCACACAACTGTTTCTTTGTAGTATACATACAAGGATAGGATGTCTGGAGAACAGGATATGTACACACAATTTCACTAAATACTGCCAGGATGCTCTAAGTTTTCTCTTCCAAATGATACTAGTTTATTTCCCAAGTGTGGAAAAATACACAGCAAAATTTATAGTGGCTTGAGACTGAGTTTGTGCTTTCTCTGGGTCTTACTCCTTGAAGACAAAATTCCAAAGGTTTGCACCACCCTAATGCATTGGTTCCTAATTATCAAGGTTCTGAGGCATCTGGACCATGCTAATCAAACGAGTAACTGATCAACAGCAATCTTCTCTCCCTTGATCTTTAGGGCTGTGCTGATCCTGAGAGGTGATGGGAGACGATTTGCAGGGCCCAATCCCCTGAAACAGAGTTCAGCTGAGGCAGTGGGAACTATACTTGTGTTAGCTTTGAAACACAGATTCATACTGGAAGAAAAGCCTCTGCCAGCGCTCAGAAATTAGGAATCAGGGACCAAAGTATAACAACTCTGGTGTGCCTGACCTTCTGGCTTCTGAATTCATTCAAGTCAGCAGCTAGGATGAAGGCCACTAAAGATTCCTCTAAGGAAGTTCCTTGGAGGAGATGTTGTGGAACTTGGTCTCAGGGGAATTCTTAGTAGTCAAGCCTCAAAGTTGCCATTGGAGCACAGAGACTTTTGTACAGGGACAGTTTTGGATTCCAGACCTCAGCTGGGAATTTATAGGCTTGAAGAGGAGTTCGATCCCAGTTGCAGTTCTCTTTCAGTTGGTTTTTTCCAGACCAAGCTTCAAAAACAGAAGAGCTGTCAGTGTAGTTGCAAGCTGTACACTGAGTCTAGGTTTAGTGGTTGCTGAACCTGAACTACTGAGAGTGTTATGAGCTATGCAAGCAACTTTGAATTCTGAACATTTGTGGTTCAATGGCAGTACCTGTGGTTTCATATGGAGTGCCCAGTTTTGATTCCTGACCAATGTATGTGTTTTCCATTCACTCTACCACAGTTCATTCACTGCCTCTGTAGAGCATCTGTGGGAATCTTTATTGTGCCTGCAAGATTAGAACAGTAATCCTTTTTACTACCTTTGCTTGACTTCTTATTGCACATGAAAGTCTGGTCTATGCAGAGATGTAGCAGCCAGGAGAAATGCTGCTGTCAACTGGAGAAATTGTGGGGAATCCAGCAGGGATTTTGGAATAAAAGATATTCAAGAGTTTGTCTAAATGGTAGCTTGGCAGCCTTGGGGGCCAGGTTGTGATCCTGGAGGGATTAGTGCTTGGCCTGAGGTGTAACAGCGACTCCTCCAAGTTGTATCCGCTCCAAGGTGGGAAGTAAATTCTGGTGTGTTTCTGTAGTGTGGAACATTTGGAAATCATATCCTTGGCACATTCGCCTACACCTCTGGTTGATCTTGACAGTGTGTCATCAGGTCACTGTTTAACACTGATTTGCATGCTGGGCCTTGGGCTGGTCACCTGGTAGCTTCTCATTATGCAGTAGGGATGAAGTAACCGAAACTCCAGGAAGGAGAATAGCTTTGGGGTGGGCCAGATATCCCAAAAGTGGTAAAGATGTTAGAGGCCATGGCCTTAGGGGTCCAGGGAAGGGCAAGTCTTGTACATAACAATCCATATATTGCTGACAGTATGAAGCTGTGAGAAGGATGCTTGGGCCTTCCATGTGGATGAAGGTCAAAGTCTAGATGAATCAAGAGTCTGTGGCTTCCAATAACACCAGCTGCCTGTGCTCAGCCGTCCTCAGCAATGTCATATGGCTCCAGAGAGCCAAAGCACATGAAAGAGAGGAGAAAAGGCTGAACGAAGCACTGGCAGTTGTGTCCTCCAATCTAGACAGATCTAGCAACATGCAACAACAAAGCAGACGATAAGGTTGGGCAGAGGCAGTGAGAGTGTCTGAATCATACAGCACATATTATAAATACATTTTTAAAAATTGTCAGCTTTCCTTTGTAGGTAGCACTAATGATGAAGCTGTAGGACTGACATTGTCCATGACTCCCTTCATTTACAATGCCACCAGTGAAGAGTTTTTCCCTCATTGAATCCCTGACAAGTTTGAATCTCTCTGATTTCCTAGCTCTCTGATCTCTAGACCCAGATTTAAAGGGTTCATGTGATTAGGTCAATCCACATGGATAACCTCCCCATTTTAAGGTCAACTTGATTAAATCTGCAAAATTACTTTTGCCACATAATGGAACAGAACTATACAAATAGCAACCACAAAGAGAGCTGGCATGGCTATACTAATCCCAGACAAAATTGACAGGAGGCTTTAAAACAAAAAATGTTACCAGAGATAAAGAGGGATATTTTATAGTGATAAAAGGGTTAATCCATCAGAAAGATATAATTATAAACACATTTGCATCTAACAGAGTCCCAAAATACAGGAAGCAAACCCAGACAGAATCGAGGGGAGAAATAGACAATTCAACAATAATAGTTGGAGAATTCAATACCACACTTTCAATAATGGATAGACCAACCAGGCAGAAGATCAACAAGGAAATAGACTTAAACAACACGACCTAATGAACATCTATCAAACACTCGACCCAATAAGAGCAGAATACTATTTCTGTCAAGTACAATTAGAACATTCTCCAGGATAGACCATACAATAAGCCATAAAATAAATCTCAATACATTTAAAAAGACTGAAATCATATAAAAATTTGAGACATCTCACAAACCAATACTACCACACAATACAGTTGCAGGCTGGCAAGTGGGGTGGGTAGTTTGTCTGCTCCTCCTTTCTTCACTTTGTCATGAATATTCAGTGGCACATATGGAGGTGGCCATGGTCACATATGTGTGTAGGACACTAGCCTGGAAAGCTAGGCAGCTGAGGGGAAGAGACAGATATTCCAGGAAAGTTTCCTTCACCTCAGGCTCACAAAACCAGGGAGGAATTGATACATAGGAAGTAAGGTGGTGTCAAGGGAACACTTTCTCTCCCGCCTGTCTGTGTCTCTCTTTAAAATCTCAGCTTCTATGTCACTAAATCCCATTGCACAGGAATGCTTTGGATTACCACCAACCATCATAGACCTTGAGTTTTACCATGCTCTGTCTGAGAATACAACCACAGGTCAATGGTTTTGGGTCAACACAAACTATCAATCAGTGTTCTATAAAAACTGCTCTGGGGGCCAGCCCCATGGTGTAGTGGTTAAGTTTGCCCACTCCACTTTAGCAGCCTGGCGTTTACCTGTTTGGATCCTGAGTGTGGACCTACATACCACTCATCAGGCCATGCTGTGGCAGGAGTCCCACATACAAAGTAGAGGAAGGTTTGCACGAATGTTAGCTCAGCAGCAATCTTCCTCAAGCAAAAAGAGGAAGATTGGCAACAGATGTTAGCTCAGGGCTGATCTTCCTCACCAAAAAAACTGCTCTGAACATAAGGAATAGCATTAGTTTACATTCCAAGTTAGGTGGCCACTACACGTATTCAAAGAAACATACAAAAACTATTTCAACGACTGACAAATTTGAAAGAGACCCTGTGGAGCTAGAATGAAATTCATAAGTTGAAATCTAACACAAACACAGGTTGTTTACCTGATGTGCAGCAAAGCCAATTACTGAAACATCAGACTTATAGCAAGGAAAGAGGTTTACTATTGAAAGGCAGCCAGATGAGGAGATGGAAGCTAATATTCAAATCTACCTCCTCAAAGGGAAAAAGGTTGGGGTTTTTATCTAGGGTTTTGGGTAGGAGAGGGAGTAGGAGGGCTTGGGGACTGAAGTTTTAAGAGTCTTCTATGTAGATGCAACTGTCTTTCATATTTATTCATGGGTCGAATGTGCAAATTTGGAGGGGTTCTATGTGTTGCATGCAATGGATATGACATCCAAAGTTTGCAATCGGTCATTTTAGCTTCTCAGTGTACCTGCGTGATATTTAGTCAGATGGGGTTGGGGGCTGTCAGCAAGCTGCTATCTTATCAGTGGTCTTCCTGTTGTTTTGCAAAACAAGCTCAGAAACTTTGGTTACTTTGTTTCCCACATCAACCTTGTGGATACCAGGCACAGTTTCATTCTAACCCAGGGAAAGTTTTAACTCATTCATTCTCTGTTTCAAAGTGACAAGCACAAAATAATGTATGTCGAGATTAAAACTCAAAGCAACTCCCACATAGAGAAGGAGGGTGGGACTAGGAGGTGGAAATGTCAAACTGGACTTCAACTTTAGTGAAAAGCCAACATGCTTCCCCAGTGAGTGAAAAGAAAGCAGCATAACATTGGGCTGCAGCAAGAAGAAAATTAAGACACAGTCAGGATAGAAATCCTTCTTATAAATTAATTATTCACACACTGAGTAGAGTATTATACTCAGGATTTTTTCTTATAATATTAAAATGATGTAGAAAAAATCAGAGAACAGAAAAGAATGCCAACAGTCTGGCCTGGTGGCGTAGTGGTTAAGCTTGCTTGCTCTGCTTCAGCAGCCCAGGTTTGGATCCTGGGCACAGGCCTATGCACCACTTATCAAGCTATCCTGTGGCAGGTGTCCCACATATAAAGTAGAGGAAGACGGGCATGGATGTTAGCCCAAGGCCAATGTTCCTCAGGAAGAAGAAGAGGAAGAGGAAGAGGAAGAAGAAGAAGAAGAAGAGGAAGAGGAAGAAGAAGAGGAAGAGGAAGAGGAAGAGGAGGAAGAGGAAGAAGAAGAAGAAGAAGAAGAAGAGGAGGAGGAGGAGGAGGAGGAGGAAGAAGAAGAAAGAAGAAGAAGAAGGAGAAGGAGAAGGAAGGAGAAGGAGAAGAAGAAGAATATCAAGACTATCTAAAAGTTTTAAATTTTTCAAGAAGAAAAAGTGACTTCATGACAGTCCTTAAGACAATAAAAGAATTTGGGGAAATATTGATTCCTTGATGTTTTATATGCATTTACAAGAATAAAAATAAAAAATATGCTTAAGTTTTAGAAAGAGATAGGTCTGTGGTATCAACACAAGGGTACACAAATATTGAGAGTGGCTGCTGAGGGGGTGGTCCCCATCAGTGATGACCTTCAGAAGAGACCAGGTGGGCTTGTGTGTCAGCATGGCCTAAGCAATTGGAAGGTGGGGGCTCCTAAGATTCCATGACCCCCCCCCACCATCCAATTCTGTTATTGTGACTCCAGACAATTACCTGGCACACTGGGTCCTTCCTCTAGCACTCTTATCAGAGCCTGAGCTACAGGCAGTGTCTTAAGCTCTGAGCTTTGGCATCTTGCGCCTTGTTTTTGTGGTTAAGGATTCTCAGAGTTGTGGAATGCTGACAAAGTTTAGCCCAAAAGTAAGTAATGAATTACACGTGCATTCTTTACACCTGTTTAAATCCATTTTTTTCAATTAAAGAAACTATATTGAGGTATAATTTACATACTCTAAAACTCCCCCATTATAATTGTACAGTTCAATGATTCTTTTCCCACATAAGTTTGAAGAAGCCATTCCTCACGCTCTGGTGAGATTGAGGGTATTTTAGTAATTTACCAGGTAGTGCAACCATCACCATATTCCATTCACTTGTTTCTAATTTATTATTTGTTTAGGTTTCTTCTCAGGTTCTGGCTCTACTTCTTCCACCACAAGCTTCAGCATGGCAGTACCTCTCACCACTTCCTCCAGTTCGAGGACAGAAATGAGCATCCTAGAAACCAACCAGTACTTGCGTTCCAAGCTGGAAGAAAGCAAACAGAACTTCCGAGATCTCACAGAGAAATTCCTTACATCCAAAGCCACTGCTTATTCCCTGGCCAACCAGCTTCAGAAATACAGTAAGCCCTATGGGGTCACAGTCACCAAAGTGATAAATAATTGTCCATTTTCCTTCTGAGAAACTAAACACTGTCCAGACTTTATTCTCTCTCCTTCATCAAAATAAATCTCATTCTGACTATACTGCTAGAAAGGTGGAAGTGGGTGTTTTACCCTCAATTTGCAGAGGGTGGAAATACTGAGGCACAAAGGAGTAAAGTTTGCAGTGAGAATGTAGGGAGGAATAGAGGCTAAAATTTTGGTTCAGGCACTAATCTGTCTTTTCTCTCTCAGGAACATGTGTCAGATTCTATACACATATAATATCATTGTTGGCTTAAATATCTCAGATTCAGTTCAAACTTTTATTGAGAACCCATTTGCAAAGCACTGTGCTAGCTGCACTAGGGATGAAAGAAGTAATAGTACACCCTACCTGCCTTAAAGGAGCTCAAAGCTGTCTGTTCCCAACTGAACCACAGATATCTGGAGATGAGAACATCAATAGCAGACACAGAAGGAAATCCTGATGCCTGGGGCAAGATTCTTTTCCCACATAAGTTTAAAGAAGCCATTCCTCACACTCTGGTGAGATTGAGGGTATTTCCAGGAAAAGCAGAGACTCTATAACACCTTTTCTATCTCTCCCTGAATATGAGCTTTGCAGGCAGCAAGCAAGTCCAGGATCTGGGCTTTGAGACATATGACCAAAATGAGAATGATGCCAAGTGGAGGAGACCTCCAGTCCCAGTAGCAGGCCAGGTCAATGTAGGGGCTGACCCTTCCCTCTCCACGGTCAGCTTTGACATTTGGAAATCCACTGGACAAACTCAAACCTGTTCATAATGGAGGGGAGGGGTGGAGCTGTAGTGACTGAGGGGAACATGGGAGTGAGGGCAAGAGAGGGATGGGGATATTAGAGGAGAATTCTCGCTGACATTGAAGTTGAGTTTGCTTTCAAATTTCTACAATTATTTTTCAGTAAATCAATGGGGGATAAAATTTGCTATCCAACTTACTGACATGGAAAAAAAAAGTAAAAATTAAAGCCTACATATCAAAAAGTGGAAAGATGAGCTTTGGAGTGTAGGAATATACAGTTTTTTTTACATCATTCATTACAATCATAATACAATTGTAGAACAAATTTTTTGAAGCTGGAGAAGAAAGATACTACCCAAGATCTTATTGTAAAGGTAATACAGTGCAGTGATTAAGAGCATGTACTCTGGGGCCAGAATTCCTGGGTTCAAATCTAAGTTCTTTATCTTCTCTGTGCCTCAGTTTCCTCATCTGTAATGGCAGTAAGAATAGTGTCTACCTCTTCAGATAGTGGTGATGATTACATATGATAATTCTTGAAAATCTACTAGAACAGTGCCATGGGAAACACTATGGATTAGTTCTCCCTCCGACCTAACACAACACTGTTAGCATTTGACTTATGTCTTTTAGACTTTTTTCCCTTCATATACATTTGTACACAATTGTATGTTTTACTTAAGAGTCTGCAAAGCTTGGTTAAAGTGGCCCAAGATTTGGAGTCAGACTTCAAGGGATGTGAATTGTGACTTTGCCTCATTCCGGTTGAATCACCTTGAGCAAGTTATTTTACCTGCATATGGGCTTCTCTTTTCTCACTTCTAAAACAGGGAGTAATCAGATGCCATGTAGTTGGGAGACTGAGGAATAAGATGTGGAAATCCCAGAGTAGAGCCTGGTAATGGGGTTGGGGTCGGCCCTGCCTCCTCCCTTGCAGGCAGTGATCATAGCAGCATGTCCAGTTTTCCACTGACCCAGGCATCTCTGCTTTCTCAGAGTGTAAAGAGTACAAAGACATCATTGAGTCCGTGCTGGAGGAAGAAGTGCAGTTTGAGGAGGGGGAGCTGGCAGAGAAGATGAGAACAGCTGCAAGGCTTGGGTAAGGAGGTATCTGTGTGGGAAAATGTGTGAATTACTGTTTGAAGTGGGGCAGCCCAGGCTGGTAGAATAAAGAGCAAATTTGTGCAAAAGGAAGAAGGGCAGAAATGTACATGGCAGGCACAGAACTAGACAAAGACAACTGGCGTGCTATGAGAACTGGATGGTGGACTAGTTAGGTCTCTGGGGTTCTCCCTTAAATAATATATGAATAAAGTGGAGACAGATGCCTGGATTGGAATACTAGCAATGTGGCTTCTAGCTGTGTGACCTTGGGCATATTTACTTAACTTCCTTGCATATCAGTTACCTTGCTACCTCATCTATAAAATGAAAATACCAACAGTATCTACCTCAGAAAGTTAGGAAGACTAAATGCATGATTACAAGTGGTTAGAATCATCTCTAACACATACAAAACTCTCAACAAATATTTGCTATAATTATTATACTTGCTTTTATTTTTTATTATACTTGCTCCAATTATTATACTTGCTATTATTATTATACTTGTTCTTATTTCTATAAAAAATGGTGGTTGTCATTAATGGACTAACATCTATTACTACAAGAGATATTTTCCAAGGTTTACAAAGTACCCCTTCATGATAGAATGTTTCTCCTCCCCAACTTTGATTTTTTTCTAAGTATCCTACTATATGGATTATTAACTGGTAGGGCCATTGGAGAGGTAGATAATTGAGCAACAGTCGTCTGAAAAATGAATTATTAATTTGCTGAGGACCAGCACTGCCCATTCTTGGTGAGTTTCAAATATAGGGTAGACTGTGGCATTCAAGATGTGTTTTAATCCTTTGTTGAAATGAAATCTAAGACGCTCAAATGGGTAAAATCCACTAAAGCAGAGATACTTGATTGAAGGAGGCATAGGTCTGGAGCCCCATTTCTCCCTAGTATATGACTTCACCTCTTCTGACACTTTATAGGAACTCTACAGAATAGAGTTTGAAAGACAATCTGTAGAATATCACTTAGTAGGACAGTAAGGAAGAGATTCAAGCATCAGATGGGGTAGATGACTATAAATATCTTGTCCAGATTTAGGATTACGTGATTGTAAGTATTAACTGAACGCCTACTTGTGTGTGTACACTCTATTGGGTACTGTAAGTTGGGTAATATGTGACCCTATCTCTAGCCTCACAAAACTCACATTCTAGATTGGAATCATGTACAATATGTACATATTTGTACAATAATTAGAAAACAGTGAAATTCTGCCTAGAGTGATGCAATTGTTACTCACAACTTTATTTACTCTTAAGTGCTTCCTTACTGATTATGGTTTATCTTGATGTCATTTAAAAGAATGCTGCCCTTCTTGACCTTTCCACTGATTTTTCTTTTCATCCTTTCAGTTTACACCAGATGTACCTGTCCAACACTTCTGTATCTTTTTTCTTTTCCCACTTTTCTGCATAACGCTTGATGATGTATACTACATGGAAATGGATTTGGGCTGAAGTGAGGAACTGAAGGGGCATCTTTTTAAAGCAGAATTAATTAAAAAAAAATCTAATGCTATTTCCTCATTCCCTCTGCCATAGGCAAGTCCCACAACTTGTGTAAGAATTCAGCTTGGGGAATTCCTTAGGGGCATTCTAAGAGGTGTCTCTGCTGAAACTCCTATAACCTATCATTCATTACATTCACATTTGCATTTTACTTTTCTTCCCCACCTTAGGAAACATGATCCCCTAATTCAGGCACAGGCTCAAGAACTGGCCCACTTACGACAGAAGATACAGGAAGGAAAATGTATTTGTTATCTTTTCACCCAGCATGCAAAGAACACAGTCAAGTCTTTTGAGGGCCTCCTCAGAAGCACAGACATTGCCTACTCCCAGCGACAGAGATTCTATGAGCAACTGGCCCAAGGCAGCCAGCTGGCAGAGAGCCTTGCCAGCAAACTCACCACTGGTAAGTTGACTTATAGGCTCTGAGGACCCTTAACTCCTCCCAAGGTCCAAGCCTCACTTAAGAGTCCATGCCTCCACGAATCTAAGAGTGACTTTTTAGCCAGATGTCTTGCTGTTTTGTGCCAGCCTCTGCCTACCGATAGAGATGCTATCAGCTAGAAATACCTGGGGGCACTCACTTGGGCCTGAGGAAAGTCCCCACAGACATTTCCCCTTTTGGAGTCAATGTTGTGGCTGGACCGGCCCTTGTGGTTCTTATTATGATTGCAAGATGCACCTCAGCAACAACCATCAGGGGATTTTGAAAAAAACAAGGTTTATTATTCACAAGTCCTGGAGGGTACACAGCACTCCCAGGGCCACACAGCAAGGTCATGGGTAGAGAGAAAGTGCGGGCCTGGGCTTCTGCCTTTAGTAGGGTCAAGGGTGAGGTGCCTAGGGTTCTGCAGGTTCACTCTTTATTGGCAAATTTAAAACATAAGAGAGGGAGTTAAAGTGATGGAAGGGCAAGCAAGTGGTCAAACCTCAGTTATCTAAGTCAACTAGAAATCTCTAGAACAAAGGAAACTTCAGGGCTGGGGCAGCCTGCCTCTTTATCTAGTGTGTAGCTGGCAATGCGTTTATTCAAGATAGCTGTCTTTGAAGTGGATGGCTCAGCTATCAAAAGCTTAATGTCAGGCACTTGGATTACAATTTAAAAAAAGCCAACTATCAGGTGCTTACACTACACTTGCTAATCACCTCACATGCTGGGGACCATGACAATATCAGGACTGGCTGGAGGTTAGTTCAGTGGAGAAATATACAGGGCTGGAGGTAACATTATTATAACCGCTTCCTTCATCACAGGCTTTTGGAGCAGGAGGCAGCAGCCATCGAATCACTTTTGGTTTTTAAGGATAATTGATATATAATAAAATGACCCATTGTGGCATCAGTTCTGTGAATTTTGAAAAATGCATACAATGGTTATTGTAGGCACCACCACAATCAAGATATAAAACAGTTCCGTCACCCCTAAAAGTTCCCTTGTGCCTCTTTGTAGTCATCCATTTTCCCCAACCTCAGTCCCCGGCCACCACTGGGTCTTTTGGTTGGTTTCCAGTCTTGGGCAATTATGAATAATAGCTATAAAGAATCACATACAGGTTTTTGTGTGAAAATAAGTTTTCACTTCACTTCACTTGGGTAAATATCTAGGAGTAGGATTGCTGGGTTAAATGGTGTGTACGTTTAACTTATAAGAAACTGCCAAACTCTTTTCCAATGTGGCTATACCATTGCACATTCCCACTAGCAATGTGTGACAGTTCCAATTGCTCCCCAATACCAGCTCTTTTCAGGCAGTTGTTCTGTTGCTTTTTGTCTTTTTAGCAGTTTTAATAGGTGTGTGGTGGTGTATCATTGTGATTTAATTTGCATTTCCCTAATGACTAATGATTTTGAGGATCTTTTCATGGGCCTATTGACCCACCATCTTTGGTGAAGTGGGTGGATCAAACATTTTACCCATTTTAAAGTTGAGTTGTTTGTTTCTTATTATTAAGTCTTGAGAGTTCTTTATATTTCTCAATATAAGTCCTTTATCAAATATTTGATTTGCAAATATTTTCTCTCAGTCTGTGGCTTATTTTTTATTTATTTATTTTTGAGGAAGATTGGCCCTGCGCTAACATCTGCTGCCAATCTTCTTCTTTTTTTTTCTCCCCAAAGCCCCAGTACATAGTTGTGTATCATAGTTGTAGAGCTGTCGGTCTTCTTTGTGGGACGTTGCTGCAGCATGGCTTGATGAGAGGTAAGTAGGTTCACGCCCAGGATGCGAACTGTCAAACCCTGGGCCTCCGAAGTGGAATGCGTGAACTTAACTGCTAAGCCACCAGGCCGGCCCCTGTGGCTTGTCTTTTCACTCTCTTAACAGTATCTTTCAGAGAGCAGAATTTCTTAATTTTGATGAAGTCCTACTTATGGATCATGCTTTTGTATTTGTATCTAAGAACTCCACCTAAAACAAGGTCCTTAGTCTTTCCATATAAATTTTACAATCAGCTTGTCATTATCTATGAAAAACACTGCTGGGATTTTGAGTAGCATTGCGTTGAATCCATGAAAAGTTTGAGGAGAATTGACATTCTTAATAATATTGTCTTCTAATTAATGAGCATAGTGCCTTTCACAGGTTGAGAAAGTTCCTTTTTTAAAAATTTATTTATATTTGAATGGACAAACAAACCTTCTGTTTTTTGTTTTATGATAGTGACTGCAGACAACGGAAGAAATTGTGTCTCTTAATGCAAACATGAGTAGGCATGGTCTGACCAAGAAATGTTTCCAACTTATTTGAGGAAGTTCCTTTTTATTTCTTATTTGCTGAGACTTTTATTCTGAATAGACGTTGAATTTTGTCCAGTGCTTTTTATCAGTTGAGATGATTATATGTTTTTATTATGGTGAGTACTTTTAGATTGCACTCTGGACATTTTGAATATTATATTGTGAGACCCTGGGTCCTGTTAAAATCCTCTGGAAGTTATTTTTTAGCAGGCAATGAACCCCATGAAGTTCAAACTGCAAGTTCTGTCGCACTGTCTGTGAGCAGTAGTTTCAATGTCAATTCAGTGTTCAATGCCTTTGATGTGTTTTTTGAGTCAGTCCAGCAAGTACGTCACTCAGGTTTAGTTTGGACTAGGTGGGTTTATATGGTAATTCAGTTCTCCAATCCTTTGCCATGATTCCTTGGGTCTGTTCCACACATGTTCAGTTTGGGGATTAGCCCTGGGACTTCTGTCAGTTTATAGATAGTTTGCCACCCTCTCCCCTCTCTGGTATTTCTTCCATTCTTTCCAGTTCCCGTGTCCCTTTTCCAAATTCCTCTGTTCAGAAAGATTGGGTTCTCTCAGAGATTTATCCTGTCACAATGTGCTGCAGTTTCACATGACTACTTGAAGAGCAAGGAGGAAAGAAAATTGAGAAAGAAAAAAAAAAGGGGGACACTCTTCATATTTTTCAGACAGGAGGTCCCTTTTTCCTAGTTCCTTTGACCAGAGGGCTAGACTGTCTTGTGGTTAGGTCCCCGCTCAGCTGCCTCTTGACAATACATTTCTGCAACTGGACTGGTCTCTGGGTGGAGTCAGGAGAGAAAAGAAAAAAAAGGAAATGAAAAAGGAGGAAAGATTCTCTTCACATTCTCTGGCATGCAGATGTCTCTCTGTCCAGTAGTTTGGTTAGAAAGAGGTGGTTTCTCCTGAAGTTTTTGCTCCTCAGACACTGCAGTGAGTTCTGTGTGAGAGTAGTAACGGGACACACAACCATGGTCTACTAACCAGCCTTGTGGCGAAAATGAACGTTATAACTGAAGAAGTCCAGAAGGCAGCTGGGCAAGTATGCTGTGGGTTGGGGAACAAAAAACATTTTAAACTTTTTGCCTTGACTCAGTAGCAGACGTGATGGTGATGATTTACCATAGCAGGAACATATTGTCCAGTGTTGCTCAGAAAAGCCTGCCAGGCTACTTCTCTAAAGACATAACCTGAACCCTCCTGGAATAATCCTCCCAGAGCATTCTGAACACACATGTAGAGTATTATGTCTCCAATCATATAGGCTCTCATATCTGTAATATGTGAAATGAGACCTACTCAATTTCTGACTAGCTCTTTCTATTTTTGGTTCACAGAAAATCATAATGATAAGAAGGATGAAGATGGACAGGAGCCCCTGGCACCCAGGTAACTCTGAATGATGAAAGGACTGATAATGGAATGGTGAGATCTAGAAAGGATTCCAGAACAAGAGATCAAGAGGCCAAAGGTCCCAGAACCAGGAAAATACAGAAACTGCTGATTGTACCTATTTCATTCATTCATCATACAATGATGTGTCCTTTTAAACAATCTTGTCTATTCTCTTTGCAGTTCTTGTATTGGTTACCATTTCCTAGTAATTCTTCAATTTCAGTTAAACAGAGTCAGTGTGACCTAAAGGTAGCCAGAGATCCCTAGTTTCTGTAGTCTATAAACCTATATGGTTAAAGACCAAAGTGATATGCTTATCTGGTTTCTGCACAGTTGTCCTGAAGTATGTTGGTAGATGTTTCATAGCCAGAAAGTTATCTTGAAAAGTAAAGTCAACTCATATCAAATATTTAGAGAGAGAGGTCTAAAAGCCACAAGAGCCGTAAGAGGTTACATTGTCTCGGGAGCCAGTATTCAATGGACTATGTCATATGATATTAAATAAAATTTGTCCACAGCATTTTAAAGCCAATATTGTAGGTCTCTGTGTGTCCTGTGTGTTATAGGTATATTTTAGAGGAGTAATTGAGTCTACTTCCTCATCTACATGTTATGCGGTCAGTAGACTGAGCACCTGCTGCTCTCTCTTCTACCCTAACTCTGGACACACTGTAACCCCAGTCAGAAGTGGATTGTTATATTTTCTCTCTGAGAAGATGGCCCCTTTGGTTTCTGGTACCTCTTCTATGAGCTTCAGATCAGGATCAGCTGTGAAGCTGTGGTTCCAGGTTGCCTTAGTTTAATCTCCTGTTTTGCCTACCCGCAATCCTCCCCCTGATGCCCCCAGGCTCAGCAGGGGGCTCCAGAAGGAAGAAATGAATCCAGTCCTGGAGGACTCACTAGATGAACGGTATCTGACTCGTTCCAGTCGCCGTAACTCCCAGCAGCCTCCCAGCAGCAATGCCTTACTGTTTGATGCACAAGAAGCCATCTCTGCTGTGGATGTAGTCAGTGAGTACTCACATTATAAAGAGAATAAAACCCCAACAACCAGAAAACTGGAGAATAATGCTCCAGGAGCTTCTACATGCTCACCACATCTGTCTAGGCTGAGTGAGATCATCTCTGCAGGTAGGCCCTAAAGATTAACCCTAAAAAAGTGATTAGGCTGAACACAGCTTTGAGACCAAGTTTCAAATACAGGTTCCTGGTGGGTCAGCTAATTTGCATTGTTTCTGGGCCATACCTCACCTCAGTCACTCTGGCCCCCACTGACATATGCAAGCTGATGGACTCTAGGCAAGCCAGAGTGGAGACAGTGAAGGGATCATGGCAAACTCTCTGCCACCACTTCAGCATATGCACAGAATCTCTCTAATAGACCTCCTTCTTTAAGATGAAGCATCTTAGCTTTCCTGAAATGTTCTTGCTAATTACTGTTCCTGAACAGTGTCCCTTAAACTTTTCTAGCTGTCCAAGAATATTGGCAGTCTTGCCCATATTTTTGGAGGTGCAATTATCGTGGTTCCTGTGTTAAAGGTGCAGTTTCCATCTCCCCTCAGGTGGCTTGCCTTCCCATAAGCTTCCATTTTAGTACCAGAACATCAGGTGGTTTCCCTAAAGACAAGGCTCTGATCTTGGCAAACCTTGGGTAAATGGCCAGGCTTTCCTTCTTTTGTGTAGCACAAAAGATTTTTTTTAATGTTTGTGGGTTTAGTCTCAGTGCTGTAATCTAACCTAAACCAACAACCAGCATATCTACTAGAGAAAAGATTGAATCTAGGAGCAATGCCACTAGCATGTCCCTTTCCAAAAACCCACCCAAACTAGCCAAAATACCAAACCAAACCAAAATACCTTCACATTGGCTAAAATATTTACAAACCTGCAAAATATCTTCAGCCTATCCCCCATACTCCAGACTTAATATTTACTGAGTTCTTGCTGAGTGCAATGCCCACCTCAGTAGACATCCCTGCATGAGATCTGTTAGGTGTCAGTCAAGAAAGATCACCTGACATTCCTTTTACCTTCTTTTGCCTATGCTGCTTTTGCTTTCAAGGACCCTTCTGAATAGGACTGTCCTCAGACTAATGGAGCCACTTTGCCTGATGGCTCAGAGAGCTGGAAGTACCTAAGAGTTTATATCAATCCCACAGCACCCAATGACCGTACCTGTAAAGTCTTTACACATGATTGACAGGTGCAGGCATAGGAAAGCCCAGCTACTTGACTCGAGGGGACCTTTGTGGTGAACTAGCTTTGGGAAAAGGGAATTCAGAGGCAAACTTTATAAAGGCCCAAGTAGATAAACAGAAGAAAATCTTTGTCTTGGAATTCCAGTTGAGAAAGAGAATGATTTACCTGAGACTGTGAGAAGGAAGATTAAAATCTTTAGGTCCAATAGGAAAGAAGCCCATGGTGGGAGAGCTAGAGAGAAACAAAGAGAACTACAGGAAATAGGGCAGGTCTACTAAGCAGCTTTAAAACATGTCTTGGGGCCAGCCTGGTGGTATAGCAGGTAAGTTCACGTGCTCCACTTCAGCGGCCCAGGGTTCACAGGTTCGGATCCCAGGCACAGACAGACGCACCGCTTGTCGGGCCATGCTGTGGCGGCATCCCTACTATAAAAAGTAGAGGAAGGTGGGCGTGGATGTTAGCCCAGGGCCAGTCTTCCTCAGTAAAAAATGGGATTGGCAACGGATGTTGTTAGCTCAGGGCTAGTCTTCCTCAAAAAAAAAAAAAAGAAAGAAAGAAAAGAAAAAAATAAAACATGCTGTTTTATTATAAGAACTGATAAAGTTTTGCCTAACACAAATGCCTGGACTCCACATCCAGAGATTCTGATTTAAATGGTTTCACAAGTGTTTGGGGCATTAGCAGTTTTTAAAAGCTCCCAAGTGGTTCAAATATGTGGCTAGAGATGAGAATGACCATCAATCTACTAAGATCTCAGGTCTCCAACATAGAAGTATCCCAAATGTGTGGCTTCTTCATAGGAAAGGCTGAACACTAGCCATTGATGGAATTTGCATTCCTCTCTCAACAGTCTTGTTGGTATAGCATGGGAAAAAAGGAAGAAAAAAAGAGGTAGATGGATGGATTGGATCTATAACCTGTCTACGCAGAGTTTCTCCAACTTTTTTGACCACAAGACACAGTAAGAAACATACAATTCTTTGTGACCCAGTGTTATGTTAAAAAAAAAAAAAGCCCTTACTACACGTAATGGGTCCTACCTAGTATTTTAGTTTCTGATTCTTTAAATAAAACATGCAATACACAGTCCACTGTATTGATTTCACAACCCACTAATGGTTCAGAATTGCAATTTGAAAGATTTCACTTTGATTAGTCTCTTCATTAAGCAAAATTCCAAAAGAGAGTGTTGGGAGGAAAACTTTTCCTCTATTCTCTTAGGTTTGAATGATCCAGGGACTTTAAATTAACTGGCAAAAGATAAACAGGAGAAAATACACAGTTTATTTACACATGCAAGTGGGAGTTGCTTAGTAAAGAATGACTCCCTGAAAATCCAGAGGTAAAGGTTAATATACCAACTTAACAAAGAGGGTCAGGTTTAGGGCTTCAGTGGAAAAGTATGGAAAATTTTATTAGGCTTTTTAATGCTATTAGTAATGTACAGTCTGTTTCCATGGCAGTTGAATTCACAGGAAACTCCCTTGGAAGGGAGGTTCATGGCACCTGTATTTTTGGGAGGCTCTGCTTGAGTCAAATAAGGGAAGTCCAAATAAGATTGCAAATGTTTTAATTTTAAATAATCTTTATGCCAAATCTGTGGTATCTTCAAGAGCTTTTATTTTGTTTGGTGAGGAAGATCAGCCTTAAGCTAACATCTGTGCCAATCTTCCTCTATTTCGTATGTGGTACGCCACCACAGCATGGCTGATGTGTGGTGTGTAGGTCTGCACCCAGGATCCAAACCCATGAACCCTGGGCCACCAAAGTGGAGTGCATGAACTTAACCACTATGCTACCAGGCCAGCCCCAGCCCTCTTCAAGAGCTCTTAGATCTGACTCTCCTCAAGAGAATATAACAGCAACAAAATCTAAAACCTTAAGGAACAGATTTTATGTTTATACTTGCCTTCTCTACACTGGAGTGAAATACTTAAAAAAAATTCTCTTCCTAAGAAGCAGTTTGGAAAGAATTAGGTGATGGGGAACACCTAAGACTGAGACATCTAGCATTTTTTCAATTTTTACTTAGGAACTCTATTAGTTGATCTATTGGAAATATTCCTAGAAATGTCCCTAAGTAGAAACCCGATGTGGAATTAACTTTATAGAATGTTGGTCTCCACAGGATGTAAATGAATCAGACCAGGGTTTAAATCTTTGCTCTTTATTTGCTAATTTCCCTTTTTCTCTTTCTAATAATTCCTTTCTCTCTTCCTAATCTCTTTAGAAGAACACTTACAAGAGACTTTCTGTAAAGTCTTATTCCTGTCCCAGCTACAGTACCCAATAGCCTCTAGGGCCTGTTGACTTCTTCCAGGTTGGAGCCATTCCTCTCCCTTTTTAAAAACTCTGTGATGTAGTAAAAAGGCCTGAGGCCTGGATTCTAGCCCCAGGTTTTTCATTTATAGGTCATGTGGCTTTAAATAATACTTAGCCTCTTGACACCACTGTTTCCTCATGGCCAAAGATGGAATTGTACTTGGATAGTAAATAGGTTCTAGTACCAATTCCAATGGGGGGGGGGTACCCCCACATTGTACCAACAAGCTATTCTTGGAATACCAACTGGGTGTCCTACAGTTCAACTCAATTCTGACACTATCTACCCAGAGATAGCATCACATTCCACAGATTAAGGGTTCAATCCTACAAGACTGCACCACCACCACCGCCCCCCACCCCACTTCAGAAGCCAGTCGCAAGTCCAGGTTGTTACCTGTACTTCTGACCAACTGGCTATAAATCAGAGGTTCCCAAGACCCCCTCCTTGGGTTCAATTAATTTTCTAGAGCAGCTCACAGAACTCAGAGAAACATTTTACTTACTAGATTACCAGTTGACTATAAAAGGATATAACTCAAGAACAGTCAGACAGAAGAAATGCATAGAGCAAGGCATGGGGAAAGGGTGTGGAGCTTCCATGCCCTCTCTGAGTGCACCACTCTCCCAGCACCTCCGCGTGTTCATCAACCTGGGAGCTCTCCGAGGTTGGGTTTTTAATGGAAGCTTCATTATATGGACATGATTGATTAAATCATTGGCCATTGGGGATTGAACTCAGTCTCCAGCCTCTCTCCCCTCCCTGGAGGTCAGGGGGTGGGACTGGAAGTTCCAACCCTCTAATAACATGGTTGGCTGTCCTGGCAACCAGCTCCCATCTTTAGGTGCTTTCCAAAAGTCACCTCATTAACATAACAAAAATACTTTTTATCACGCTCATCATTTAGGAAATTCCAAGGGTTTTAGGAGTTCTGTGCCAGAAACTGGACGAAGACCAAATATATATATATTTTTTATTATAAACCACAGTATCACAGATAGTGTCTGAGGACCTTGATGGTTTTCACATTCTAGGGATCTTCCCTTGGCACCCCTCCTATTTAAAAGGAATAGAACATGGATTTAGGTACAAGATTTCCATGCAAAATATCCTCTCTTTCCTAGAACAGACTGTTTCTGAATGTGTATGTTTGAAGCTAGGCACATCTCTCCTGGGAGGTGTAAAAGACCTTCATTTTTCCCCAGAAGAGTAGAATGGAGAGCAAACTGATACTGAGAGGGAGGTGGTAGGGATCTGGCTAACCTACCTGCAGCAGCTTTGAGTAGGGCTGTCAGCATTATGAGGTGGTGGGGCCCTATATTCCAGGCCACAAGGTGGATGGTATATTTCAGAGGACTTTCCCTCTAATCTGCTAGTATAACTATCTCTTTCCAGACTGTAGCTTACCACCATAGCTTATCCACTTAACTGCATTCAGGTTGCATGTGGCCTCTTTCCTCTCTTAGCTCTCACTCCAGCCTCAGATAAGTATCAGCAGAACCTGATAGAAGATTCTCATTTAGCTTAGTTGTTTTTTTTTTTTTCTGTTTCAGGTAACAACTAATGCTGGAACTATGAAAAGTTCTTGTCTAATTTCAACAAAGCTTAGACACGAACAGCTCCCCAACTGATGAGAAAAACTAAAACAACAAACAAAATCCAAATCTGAAAGCAAGAGGGCTCTTGCTTTTCCAAATCTCTGAGGATCTGATTTCACAGCTACCCTAGATTTTTACTCCAAGTGGATAAAAATCATATTGATGGCAGCCCCAAATCGTAGCCCATCAGCCTGCAAATGTGATAACTACCTAAGGGACACCAATACTTGGATTCTCAGATCTTGAGAGGCCCTAATCCTTTTCCCTCCCCACCTCCATCCTGTGGATAACTGGAGTCAGCAGAAGCTGGAAGAAAATGGCAAGGACTTGGGTCAAGAATAAGTCAGAATAACGTTGCTGCAGACTTTTCATCAGCTCCTCTGCACATATCCATTTTCCTTGAAGAAAGAGGATTTAGAAACTCTGAAAATAGAATTTACTTTATATACATTCTGTTGCCTATCATTTTTTTGTACAAATCAAAATTATAAAGCTTTCTTTCTCCAGCCAAAAGCAGGAACCTCAAACATAATATGTCCACTACATTTATACCACAGAGTGATAGCAACCAAGTCTGTGTGCATCACTTCATTCCAATATTAAATGTTATTGAGCACTTGGTATTACAAATGAAAACTACATTATGCCTCTGTCTGGTCACATGCCAAGTTGGCTGAGCAGTGCTGGGTAGGTTGTGGAGAGACCAAAGAAAAGACCCGGAGATGGCGAATGAGACGTAGAGGTTCATTGGGAGTTACAGGGATGTCCAGTGGCGGCTTGCTGGATGGAAATGTGCACCCACTACCTCAGGTGGGGAGGGGGTTGCTTATATAGGCGGGGACACAAAGGCTATATGCTTGCCAAGAGGGGCTGTTCCTGGTACGACCAGTGTTCCCAGGAACAGTAGCTCATGTGGAGGGGCTCTGTGTTCCTTTAAGACGTCATGTTCTTTGAGTGAGATAAAGTAAGATCCAGGCTGGTCAGGCCCTGGATCATTAGAAATCCCAGCAGCTGGGCATCCTGCCCAGAAGGGAGCCAGAAAGACACATGGTTGCAATGGGCTTGTGGGCTCTTGCTGAGCAAGCAAGGCCCAGGCCCTACAGTCTCACACTCTGGGAACCGAGATAACTTAGGCAAAAAATTCTGCCCCCACAGGTAGGCATCTGTAAGCAGAGCAGCAGTCTCATACATGTCCACCTATGGGGGACCCAAGGAAATAATGATAGAATCTCTGCCAGAGAAGGATCCTGAGAGTTTGCTGTTTACTCTTATACTTTCTGTACAGGTCTAGCAAAAGTTCCATCCTAGAGGTCTCTGTTTAGGACCCACAGGGAGACTACTATACCTAGGTGGAACTGGTGGGTTTCAAATAACTCCACTCTCATTTGGTTTTTTTTTTTTTTCCTGAAAATAAATTCCTCATACCCATTGACTTGTCTTTTGTAATCAAATATAAAAGCAGGATATCTTATTCAGAAGCTTTGGAACATATAAAGTAGCCTCCAACTCACCAGATTTCCAGGGCAAAAGGCTGATTCACATAAGAAGGACAAATCCTGGGTGGCAGGAAGTGATCCTGTAGACGGATTTGTACAGCAGACTGGTGACTTACATCTTCTTGTATCAGTGGGTGGTATTGAGGACTGTCACACACTCCTGAAAGGCGGAACCCATAGAGAGCCAAGTTTTAGTCCAGGACTCAGCTAGCTCTTCACAGTCTCCTGTATTTTACAATCATTTTCCCCTACAATTATTTACTTTGAAAAATTGCAAACCTACAGAAAAGTTATAAGAACAATACAATGAACACCTCTATTCTGTTCACCTAAATTGAACAATTAACATTCATTTGCTTCTTTTCTCTGTCTACACACACTCACACACATTCATATTGCTTTAGTAAATGCAGACAAAAAGCCTACTTCAACCCTAAATACTTCAGCATGTATTTCCTGATATTAAGGGCATTATCCTATATAACCATAATACAATTCAATTATCAAATCTAAGGACATTTATATCAATTCAATATTATCCAACATATGCTCCAGATATAAATTTTTCCATTGTTTAAAAAATATCATGACATATCTATATACATATACACATTTTAACATATGCATGTATATCATATATATGAGAGAGATTAAGGATCAAGAGTGTGTTGTGATACTGATATTTCCCCACATTCCAATTAAAGTTCCTAAATTGCACTTTAGTCCTTGTTACCTGGAACTCTCTCCCAATTTCTTTGTTTTTGTTGTTTCTGATGGCATTACATTTTTGAAGAAGACAGGCTAGTTATCTTGTTCAATGTCCTACATTCTGATCAAGCTAAACATTTTTGGAAAGAACAGCACATCTGTATTTGTGCTTCCTACTGCATCCTGTCAGGAAGTAAGTTGTCCAAGAACAACAAAATATTGTGAATATTTTTACATCGAAAATATTAGAGGAAACGCAGCATCTGCCAGGGAGGTTAGTACTCTGCTTTGTGGCTGCAGTAACCTTGGCTCCAATCCAAAATCTCAGTGTCTGGTATCTATCTTGACAGGAACCGCTGCGTCTTTCAGTTTGCTTTTAATCCCGGCACTGGCTGCGACCCTTATTTGCGGCCAGAGTTTAGTGCTGACTTGCCAACGCACCAGGGTCAGAACGGAAGAAAAACCCACAGTAAACATGCATAGAGCCAGGTCACTGGGTACCCTGGAAGTGCCCCATATCTGAGCATGCGCAGAACTATTCCAAACCGTGAAATGCCTCAAGAAGCCTTGTCTGTAGCTTTCACTAATGAAATAGTGCCATCATAGCTGTTTTTCTGGTTGAGATATTTAAAACATTAGTGGGGCTTTCGGGGACAAACAAGGATGAGTTTAGCGCGTTTAAAATAAAATCTACACTCCTTGCCATAGGCTACACGGGTTTATATCCATCTCCCATCCCCCAACCCCCATGTTTATGCTAACAGTAATTCACAGAGTAAAATGCAAAAAATCTTAACTAGATAGGTTATTGAATTTTGACAAAAGCCACCACCACCCAGATCGTTACAGAAAATTTCCATCATCTCAACAAGGTCTTTAGAGCCGCTTTCCAGGCAGTCAATGCCCATCCTCGCTGGGCTTGGTTAATCTCTATTCTGATGTCTAATAGATTGGTGTTGCCTCTTCTTGAAAGTCACATAAAGGAGTGTGCATTTTTTTGTATCTGGCTTTTTATCTCTCTCCTTTTCTTAAAATATGTCCATATTGTTATGTGTATCAGTAGTTAATTTGGGTGTCATTGATGAGTTTTATTCCAGTGTGTGGATACACCACAGTTGATGGACAATTAGTTTGTTTCAAGTTTGGGCTATTGTGAAGAAGTTTGTATGAATATTCTCGTACAAGTCTATTTGTGGACAGGTAAATTCATTTTCCTGGAGTATATAACAGGTACTGGAATTGCTGTGTCATGGGGTAGGTGCAAGTTTAACTTAATTAGAAACTGCCAGTTTTGTAAAATGGCAGCAATGAGCAGTATTATTACACCACATCTTGTCAGAACTTAGTATTCTCTGTCTTTTAAATTTACCTCTTCTGGTGGGTATGAAATGGCATCTCATCACCATTTTAATTTGAGTTTTCATGGTAAGTAATGATGTTGAACATATTTTATTATGCCTTTTTACCATTTAGAAGTCATCTTTTGTGAAGAAAGCCTATTGAAGCATTTTGCCCACTTTTAATTGACTAGGCTTTTTATTATTAATTTTTAAAAGTTATCTAAAAATTTGAGTCATTTTTCAGAAAAAAATACTGTAAATATCTTCTCCCAGTCTGTGGCTTGCCTTTTCATTTACTTATGTTGATTTTTGATGAATAGAAGCTTTAATTTTGATGAAATCTAATTTAGCTTTATTTTTTCTTTTGTTATTAAGGTCTTTTGTGTTCTCTAAGAAATCCTTCTACCCTAGGATTATGAATGTATTCTCCTAAATTTCTTATAGTAACTTTAAAGTTTTAATTTTAATTTTTAAATCTATCACATCTCAAATTCACTTCCTGACTACAACACACTTTGGAGCCACCAATAATCTGGCCCCCAGACATCTTCTGTATATTATAAAAACATTTGAAATAGTAACCTGCTCTGCTATATGACAGCTAAAGGCCCTGTGCTTCCCTCCATCTTCCCCTACTCCTCTCTCCCTCTCTCTTTCTCTGCAACTGAGAATCCCAGAAACAACTCAAATAGAGAACTAGAGAGACCCAGTCTAATCTGTGCTCAAGAGCACAGGTTCTAGCTTGGGAAGCTAGTTCAACTTTTGTATGGGCTTGGATAAATGTCTTAAACTTTATGTGCCTCAATATTTTCATCTGCAAGATCGAGCCAATAAGAGAACTCTATTTCATACTGTTGTTGCCGGATGTGCGTGGATTTAGCAACTACTCAATAATTTTAAAATCAGTAGAGTCATTGAAATCATTGTCATCTGCTGCACTATTTATTGACAACCACTGTTCTAATTTTTCATATTAGTTTTGCATCTTCTAGAACTTTGTGTAAATGGAATTATAGCATATGTACTCTTTTGTATCCAGCTTCTTTCTTTCAGCACAATGTCTATCAATTTTATCCAGACTGTTGAATATATCAGATGTTCATTCCTTTTTTATTACTGAGTCACATTCCGTTGCTTGGATATCCCACAGTTTCTTTACCATTCACATGATAAAGGACATTTGGGTTGTTGCCAGTACTGGTTATTGTGAATAAAGCTTCCTCGAACATTCTTTACATAGGAGATTTTTTTGGCATATGTTTTGATTTTTCTTGGAAAAAATCTAGGTGAAAAATTGCTGGTACCAAAGAATGGTATATGTTTAACTTCATAAAAACTGCCAAAAGTTTTTTCTGTAGTAGTTGTACCATTTTACATTCCCACCAACAATGTGTGAGAGTTGGGGGTTTTCCACATCTTTGCCAAGATTGGGTGTTTTCTGTCTTTATAATTTTAGCCACACTACTGGGAGTAGTGCTATCTCAATGTGGTTTTAATAGCCATTTACCTAACAGCTAATAAGATTAAGCACTCTTTGATGTGCTTTATTGGCCATGTGTATACCTTCCTTTCTGAACTATCTGCTCAAGTCTGTTACCCAAATAAAGAACTCGGGTTATTTGACTCAGTTATTATCAGGTTGGAGGAGCCCATTATATATCCCAGATACAGACTTATTTTTGTCACATTATTTTTGTGAGTTTTTTCTCCATGACTTGCTTTTTCCCTGTCTTGATGGTGTCTTTTTTTGTGTGTATGAGGAAAATTGGCCCTGAGCTCACATCCATGCCAATATTCCTCTATTTTTGTATGTGGGTTGCTGCCACAGCATGGCTTGAGGAGTGGTGTAGGTCCATGCCAGGAATTCAAACCCGTGAACCCTGGGCCTCTGAAGTGGAGTGCACTGAACTTAACCACTACACCACTGGGCCAGCCCCTTGATGATTTCTTTTGATGAGAAGACATGATTAATGTTGCTAAGTCTAATTTATCATTATTCATACTATTTTTCTGTGTCCTGTTTAATAGATCTTTGCTTATCACCAGGTCACAAAGATATTCTCAAAATGCTTTCTATCTTTAACTTTTATGTTTTGGTCTATGATGCACCTCAAATTAACTTTTATATATAGTATGAGGTAGAAATAAAGATTTTTCCCCTAATATGGACACCTAGTTGTTCCAGCACCATTTAGTGTACCTATTTTCTTCCCGCATTGAACTACTTTTATTGATAACCAGTTGACCATATAGACCTGAGTCAGTTTCAGGTCTCTCAATTCAGCCTATTCAGCTATTTGTGTATTCCGCTGGCACTAGCACACTGCCTTGCCTGTCATAGCTTATAGAAAGTCTTAAATCAGATAGTGCAAGTCCTCTAGTTCTGCTCTTCTTTTTCACACAGCTCAATTTTGAAATATGTAAAAAATTTATGTAACCATCATGCAGATCAAGATGTGCTGTCATTTCATTCCTCTCATTTCAGTGTGGGACACATGCCCTCCTATGTGTTGATTGACCCCTGTGGTCAAAGATCCTCTATTGTACCCTCTGAGAACAATTGGCTGCAGGCTGAGAGAGGCAAAATGCCTGCAACACTCAGCAGAGTCTGAAGTTTTCCTGAATAAAACAAAATTAGATCACTTTTCTGGCCTTTAATCTTAGGAAATGTTTCCTTTACTTATTTCTAACTGTGAAATGTACAAAGCTGTGTGTTATTTATAATTTTTCTTTCAAGGAAAATAGAGTCCTATGGGGGATCCCTAATTTGCTAATTTTATTGTTAGATGTAATGTGCAAACTGGAGATTAAGGGAGATTTGACTTTTTCTGCATATGAATGAAAACTGGGGACAGGCAAAGATACAGAGTGGGAAGAACAGTCTGGAAGCAGAAAACTGATTTTAGGCAGTGAATATCAGATTTTGGAAAAGAGAAGATACTGGATGGGCACATCTAGAGAAAAAGAACTTTAGTGGAAACAACAGATATTGAAAGGCCACTTTATGACATTGTTCATTTGCCAGTATGTAATTCTTCTTTCCCATCTCTGTAAATGTTGTACAGGTGAGCTTGATATGTTTGTTACACATCTTTTGGAATGCATATTTAAATAAAAATGACTTTTATACTTCAAATATTCATCCATGAACCTCCTAGCTTCATATTTGGTCCTATCAACTGTGCATTGAGAGTAAAATGAGCCCAACCTGGAGAGCTACCTGGGAAAGTGCAATTAAAATTAAGGAAAGGGATTGTGATTATCTCAAGAATAGTAACTTTCCCTAATGTAGTGGTTTTCCTATTTCTTTCACACCTGATCCTTCCTTCTTTAAACAAGGCCTATTGAAAAAAAAAAAAGTTTCAGTTGCATCCTTGGAATCCACAGAAATCCTGGGTAAGGAAATTAAGGCAAGATTAGAGATTGCCTACTCACTGGGAGCCTGGCCAAGGTTGTCTGTTTCCTCTACTTTGGCAAACTGGAAACTCAACTCATTTCCCCAGCCACAGGAAGATTGGATTCTGGATAAGGTCAACTTCATGGTAACTTTAGATCCTGAAATCTCATAGGACTTTTTCCCTTCTCTTTGAACTATCTTTCACCTACTCAACAGGAGAGGATCCACTGCCTATTTTTCTGGTCAGGACCCTTTTGGGGTTCCTTGTGGACATGTCTGGAGTAGGCAGCTGGCTTCCCCTATGTGTCTCTCCTGATCTGGTGGTTTAGAGAGCTCAGAAGTGCCTCATGGCTTAACTCCCTGCCTATGAGACCCTAAGGAGCCCAGATGACAGCACATGCTGGAGAGACTACAGTTTAGCCAGGTGGCTCTGTGTGCACTGCTCACCTGCTCCTCGGGTCTCCGGGGAAAAGGAAAAAGCTATCCCTAAATATTCTCTGCAGGCTGAACTAAAGAGATGTGAGTTTCCAAAATGGTCAAGAAAAACCTTGCTGAGTTGACCCAGACCCCAGCCTGGTCTTCCAGTACAGGCTCGAATGAGGCAGATTTTAGGACAAAACCAAAGAAAAGGATTAATGACAGCACAGCCCCAGGATACAGAGACTAAAGTCTCAGACCTTAACCTCTGAATGAGCAAAGGGCCAGGAATTGAGTCGACTCTGTGAGTTTATGAAGAGAGTCATTAGCCCAAATTCAGAGACCTGGACAGGAGGGATCGTGCACAGCAGTGGTTCTCAACAGAGGGTGATCTTGCCCCCCCCCCTTTCCCACTAGGACATTTGGCAATGTCTGAGGACTTTTTTGACTATCATGACTTGAGGTGTGTGTGGCTTCTACTGGCATCTAGTCTGCAGAGCCCTGGGAAGCCCCAGCCTATAATGCACTGAAATATCCTACAATGCACAGGAATTCCCTCCACAACATAGCATTATCACATCGATATCAATAGTGCCCAGGTTGAGAAACCCTGGTGGAGATCTATATCCACACTTTACCTAGGAGACAACACTGATTACTGACTTATTAGATATGGAGTCTAAGGAAAACTCTGACATCAGAGAGAACTCTAAGATTTTGGCCCAAGCATATGGAAGGATGGAGTTGTCATCAACTAAGGTGGAAAAACTGTGAGGGCAGCACATTGTAGGGGAAAGATATGGAATCTAGTTCAGGGCCTCAGAGCCTTGCTTGAAAGAGTTTTCCATCCACACAATCTCCATTCTTGCATGGTGTTGGGTATCCCTGGGTCTCACCCTGGGTGCCTCCCCTCCTGCCTCCTCCCAGCAATCTCGTTCACTGCCCCACTCAGCAACCTTCTCTCCACACTTGGCACCTTGCAGAGGTGCGCCTCCAGGGCAGTTCAGAGGTGCCCCCAGGAGGAGGCAACTCGCTCCAGCACTGGTGGACCTGGAGGGCCTCACGGGTGTGCCATTGGCCTCACAGAGGGCTCAGTACGTCCCTTGAGGGCTTGCCTTTGGGGAAAGCAGGGAAGGAACAGTCTTCTGGACCTTCCCCGGAAAGAAGGGCAGCACCCACAAGGGTAGGTAGGTCAAGGCTTCTCAGTACTCAACTCTAATGGAGCCACAATCAAAGAGGGTGAGAAAAACAAATAACAGGTGGTTCCCTGGTGTAGTGGCTAGGACTTGGCGCTTTTTCCTACCATGGCCTGGGCTCAATTCCCAGTCAGGTCATGTTTTTGCAACGTCTCCCCTCATGCAAGAATTCTCTTTATCCCTGGAGTTTTGGTGTGCTGCAAGGGTGAGATGCAGAAGAGTCTCGGCACTGAGTCTCAAAGCTCCGATGAAGAACGGGAAGTAATGGTGGTCCACTAGTTGCTTCTGAAACTCAGTGCTGACCAACCAGCTCCCCATGCACATCACAGAAGGCCCTCTTACCTGCACTCTGTTTTTTCCCTCCGGGCACACCTGTTCTTGTTATATCTCCATTTTACACATGGGCTGAAGTAGTTTTAGAGACTAAGCAGCTTCTCCAAGCTTATGCAACCACGCAGAGATTCCAACTCACACTGGGCTCATACCGAAGCCCACGCTCTTGCTGTTGCTAACCCAGAGGCACTCAGTGGGCTGAACTCTGAATAATATAGTCACAGCCTTTGTGCATCCCCTGGAAATGGGCTGGTCTACTCAGCCTCTTTGGTTCCCTTTGCTTGTAAATTGTTTACTGGGCATTTGGAAGAGGTGCCTGGAAGTGAAAATGGGAGGGATGTGAGCTGTGGGTGAGGCTGTTTTGGGTTGTCCCCCATGTAAACGAAAAACTTCAGTTGTCTGCAGGACTTACACTTTCCTGAGCAGGACATACTTATGCAGGCTCTAGACAACAATGAAAGGGTCTTTGTGTGGTAAATATATATTTCTCAACAAATTTAGGTAGTTATCAATATTTTTTTTCTGCCTTATTTTCTCTTTCCTCTTTTTGAACTCTAAATATATATATATATATATATATATATATATATATTAGAATGCTTGATATTGCCCTACAGGTCCCTAAGGTTCTATTAACTTTTTTTTTTCAATTATTTTTCTCTCTGTGCCTTAGGTAGGATGATTTCTATTTCTCTCTCTTCAAGTTCATTGAATTTCTGTCACTTCCATTATGCAGTTAAGTCCATCCAGTGATTGTTTCATGAGAACTTTTTCCAATTTCAAATTTTACATTTGGTCCTTCATTTACTATTTCTATTTCCTGATAATATTTTCTAACTTTTAATTTATTATGGTTATATTTTCCTTTACATTCTTAAACATAGTTATAATTGTGGCTTAAAATGTCTTGCCTCCTATTTCCAACATGTGACCTCTGGGTCAGTCTCCCATGATTGTCTTATCTTGTGCATGGATAGAGTAATATTAGAATAATTTATGGAGAGTAATTTGGGGTTGTATTGTGGATATTGTGAATGGTACACATAGAGATTCTGGATTGTTGTGCATTACAAAGGCACTGACGTTTTTAAAGATCAAGCTAGATTAATATCAAATTGCAAACTCTTTCCTTCGCAATGGATGACAAGTGAAATCTCAGTTCAGTCACTTTAGCTTTAGCTGAGCTTCTTGGAGACTGTCCAAACATGCATAATTCAGGAGTCAGCCTGAAATTTGGGCAGAATTTTTACACACAGCTTGGAATTTCCCTTCAGTGGCTTTCTCCTTTCTGGGTTTATTCCTGACCTCTTGATTTTTCAACTGCTGTGTTTGCCCAAACGTTGTTCTCTGCTCCTTTCATCCAGTAAGACGGTTTGTTCTTGTATTGGAATTTAGCTGACCCAGATAGGGCAGACCGAGGAATGCTTTCAGCCAAAAATTTCCAAAATGAAAAACTCACTACATGCAGTTTTTCCATGGATCTGCCTGCTTTTGTTCAGTTTCCCAGCACCTTCAGATAATTTTTTAGAAATATATTTTGTCCATAGTTTATAGTTATTATCTGTAGGGGAGTTACTCTGAAAAAAGGAAGCGGCCATTACCAGAAGCCAAACTCATGCGTCAGCCTCGAAAATTGGGTTTGAATCTCTGCGTGGCTGTGTAAGCTTGGGCGAGCTGCTTAATGGATCTCTAAAATCACTCCTGCCCCATGTGTGAAAAGGAGATGTGACAAGAAACAGGGTGTGCCGAGGAAAAAAAGAGGGGCTGCACGTGAGAAAGGCTCCTGTAGGGAGAGTGAAGGGCAGGGTGGCCAGCACCAGCTTTGAGAAGGGACAAGAGGACCCCAATTCTTCCTTCATTTGAGTTGCGGAGATTCTTCTGCATGTCGCTATTGTGGTACACCACCACACTTCTGTGCAGTAAAAGGAAGATTCCTGCGTGCGAAGAGACTTTACAAGGAAATACATTCACGGACCGAGAATCGAACCCGGGCTGCGGCGATAAAAGCGCCAAATTCTAGCCATTAAATCACCAGGGAAGTGATGGAACAGTTCTTCTCTCTTGCCTTCTGACGATATTCATTGGAATGGTGCTCTGAAATATCTCGGTCTGCTTACGCTTCCCGGTGCCGCCTGCCTCTCCGTGGATAGTCTGAAAGGTCGTACCCTCCAAGTTTTTTCTGAAAGGCAAGCCCATTCGCGGCGCACCGAGTGCCCTGCCCCGCAGGTAGCTCGCCGCGAAGGCGGCCAGGCGCACAAGTCACAGAGGGAATTGGCGCTTCCCGGCTACAGCTCAGAACTGACTTGGAGATGCGCCTTTTCGAGGCGGCAAGTGTGTGGAGACGAGGAGTTGGGTGAGGAAGCGCCCAGGGTGAGAAGGGACGGAGCACCGAGACCCAGAGATCAACAATAGCAACAGGACTCAGACGCGTGCAAGAATGGAGACAGGGTGGATGAACATTTTCAAGCAAGGTCTAGGAGCCTTGAACAGAGCTCCGGACGTTCCCCCTGAAACTTTTGCGCCTACAGGGTTTCCTTCTTAGTTTGGATCATTTGTTTCTCTTTCTAGTACTCAGAGCAAAAAACTTGAGGGGTTTTTCTTTTCCTTTTTTTTTTTTTGATGCCAATGTTTTACTCAAACTCCACATCTAATTAGTCAGGAATTTGTGTTTTCCTGTTGGTCAAGTATGGACGTTGGTCTACCCAATCCTCCCCTTTCTTGATCTCTGAATTAGAGCAAATGACTCTCCTGATAAAGGCGGGGAGATCAATTTAACACGCGATCCTTGGCTGGCTCAAGACCTTAGGCTCCAGACACTTAACCTCGGGATGGTGGGGTTGGCCTGTCTTTGCACCTTTTCTTTGGCTCTGCCCTCAACTTCACCCTCTTCCTGGCCTGTCTCTCAAGCCCGGAGCCGTGCCTAAGGCCTTGTTCGTGCGGCTCCTCTAGCCGAGGCAGGAACCTCACACATTCCTGTTCAACCTTCAGGGAAGCTTCAAGCAGCCGCTTTTTGGAAGTTTTCCAGGATCCCGCAAAGCGCAGGCAGGTGCGCAGGCGCGCACTAAAGGAGTTTGTGGTTCCCACGGTGCCCACAGCTCTTCTCACTCCTGTAGAACAAAGGGCAACTGCTCCCTTTGTTCTGTCCAGGAGGGACCCCAAAGTGTCCTACGCAACAGAAAGACGATGAATCCTTTCCTCTGAATGGGGGGAGGAGGAGGGAGATAGATTAAGGAGGGAAGAAAAGGGGAAAAAAATGTGTTATGCAATTTCCTGACCTAAAGCTACCATGAAGTCTGCCTCATCTGGAACTGGGCCCTCCAGACGCTGGTGAGGGTGACATTGTCCATTCCTGTCTCCGTCTCCAGTTTGAACCAAAGGCAGAACAAGGCGGACCACCACGACCTGGTGTCCAGGGAGCACACTGCTCACACCTTCCCCAGGGTGGGATCATTTGAATTTGGAGTGTGGAGGATTGCGGTAACCATTACACTAAGAAAAGGAACTACTGGAGAAAATGGCACATTTTCCTCCAAACTTTGTTTTTAACTTCATGTCCAAAGAAGTCCTTAGAGAGAAAACACGTTAACACCTTTCAGCAAAAGGAAACTCTTTCTGCTCATTGGTCTTTTGCTGTGAGGAAAATGGGAAAGCTTTTCAGATACTACCTTTATTTGAAAACTGTCCTTACCTCTTTATTGAAATTCGTACTCAATGATCTGTTGAGCAGGAAAATTAAAAAGGCAAATAAAAAGTTTCGGGTGTTGTAAAAGGTAAAATAAAACTGCCCTTAAAAAAAAACTCAAGGGGCCGGGCCGGTGGCGAAGCAGTTAAATTTGCTTGCTTCGCTTGGGCAGCCCGGGGTTCGCAGGTTCGGATGCTGGGCGCTGACTGACGCACCGCTTGTCAAGCCATGCTCAAGCCATGCTGAAGATGGGCACGGGTGTTAGCGTGTTAGCCCAGGGCCAATCCTCCTCAGCAAAAAGAGGAGGATTGGCAACAGATGTTAGTTCAGGACTGATCTCCCTCACACACGCACACAAAAAAGAATCTCAAGAGAATCTCAAGACCAGTGAGGGAGAAATCCTGCAATTATGATCTGCTCGGGCTGTCTCTGGGTCCTCCACCATCAGGACCTGTGGGTCCTCCACCAGCAGGACCTACAGGCAGGGATGGACCTACAGGCAGATGCTGAAACCCTTGTGGTTTATATTCGGCCTGGTGGCCTGATTTTCAAATGAATTAAATTACAGGACAGAAAACATGGTTTGGCCTGTGTTGGATGTTCGATATTTTCAAACAGACAAATGCCCTAAGACGTCAGCCCTTGCTGGTACTTGCTAAAACGTGAAAGTGTGATTAAGGTGTTGGACTTAAATTAGTCGAATAGAATAGGCGAGAGCAGCAGGAACCGGAGGGACCTCCCACCGGAGAAGCGCTAAGGCGAAAGGGCCTGCGAGGAAAGAGCGCGCGCGGCTCATGGGAGCAGAGGGGAGGACGGAGGGAGCAGGTCCTAGTTCCTGGGCGGATTCGAAGCACCGATCCTATGCCGACAGCTGAGAGCACTGAAGGCGCCGAGGCACGGATCCGCAGCCCAGGAGGGACGGCGTCTAAGCTGCTGGGCGGCGTGGGGTGCCTGAGGCTCAGAGGCACCTAACCCTCCGGCTCCTGCAACTTCCGGGCGCTGGGATCAGCGGGGGCGCCTCCTGCACAAGGGCGCCTAGTTCTGGAGATGGAAACTCTGCGTGTGGTCCGGGATCCCGAAGCCAAACTGTGGGGTCCCAGGGCCCTTGCTTCAGGGGTAGGCGCGGAACACTGAGACAGGGCCTCTCCGGAGCCTGTCTCCTTGCCTGAGGGGTCTCTGGTGTTTCTTGCTCTGGGCCTTTTCTTTCAAAAATGTTAGTGACCAGAATAGTTGTGGCAGGACCTAAGGTTTTTATGGATGTATCATGAAATTCCCTTGTTTATTTTGTCTCTGTAGTGTAGTGGTTATTGACAAGAGATTCTCACATATTGAGGTATATGGGGTAACTATTCAGATTCAAAACTGATTTGGCTTGAACTAAAAAGCCTGACTTAATGGCCTATCAAACGTACATTGTGCATCTGCTTAACCATTAAAGTAAAGAATGCACTCTCTTAAGATAAGAATGCATACTTCCCCTCCTACGCCCTATTGGTAACTCCTGGATTTGTCCCTTTCTGGACATCACCGTCACGTTGACCTGCTAATTTGCAACTGAATACCTCTTTGAAATTTTGATGAAAATATATCCTGGGTGTGTTTAATGTATATTCTTTGTTCTAAAAAGATATGACTGTACTGAAAACCATGCTTCTCCAGAACACTTTCTAAGGCCTTCCCAGGATATAATCCTCACTCTGACTCAAGTAAACTCACCTTATTTCTCTTAAATATAGAATGGTTATTGGTTATTTTGCTTCGTCATTATCATGTTCGCCTCACACACCAAAAGGTCTCCGTTCTGAAGCCAGGGTTGAGGGGGACAACTTAATTTCCTGGCGGAAAGAAAGTGCTATTCCTACTCAACTGGTCTACTCTCTACTAACCGGAACTAGTCAGGTTGTGGAAAAGGCCACAATTGTCACCGGCTCCCGCGAGGGGCACATGACAACGTCCACTTCAGGTTAGGTTTTGGATTAGGAAATCTCTTCAAGTTGTCTTCATTATCTTCTAGTGCATGTATCTTCTCCATAGGCTGACACTGAATAAGTGATTATGTATCTGAAAGCTCAGGAAGTATTTCCTAAGGGTGCAGTTCAGCTTCCCTCCACTGTGGTGGGAACAGGTTGATTTACATGACAGAACCAAAGTAAATGCATCTAAACCTGCATCCGGATCTCAAGCCAAGGATATATAGAGTCAACAATATTCCAATTGAAAGTATACATTTTTGTATTTTACCACAATTTTAAAAAACACCACCACTCAAGGGCCCATATATTTTTAAAGGACACACCCTTATTCACATATGCAAAGAGAAAGTGGAATAAAAGGACGTATAGTAAATCCCTTAGAGTGTAAGTCTTTGCAGTTAGAAAAGGGAATGGGTGATAAATAGAGAAAATAATTGAAAGACAAGTATGAAAGAGCCTTGCTCAGAGAACCCATGTTAATGTTTCTGCAACTAAGGAGAATAATTACCTTAATCTGAGGTCTAAGAAGATGTATTAACTAATCGGAGACATGGAATTTCAAAAACACTATAGGAAAACAGAAAATTGTATCCACGTACACGGTCCAGTGAAAAACATTAGGAAAAGATTTTTTTTTATTGAGGTCATAATAGTTTATAACATTGTGAAATTTCAGTTTTACGTTATTATTTGTCAGTCACCATATGTATGTGCCCCTTTATCCCTTGTGCCCACGCCCCCACCCCCTTCCCCTCTGGTAACCACTAGTCTGTTCTCTTTGTCCATACATTTGTTTATCTTCCACGTATGTGTGAAACCATATGGTGTTTGTTTTTCTCTGTCTGGCTTATTTCGATTAACATAATACCCTCAACATCCATCCCTGTTGTTGCAAATGGGACGATTTTGCCTTTTTTTTCTGACAGAATAGTATTCCATTGTGTATATATACCACATCTTCTTTATCCATTCATCAGTTGATGGGTACTGGGTTGCTTCCACATCTTGGCTATTGTGAATAATGCTGCAACGAACATAGGGGTTCATAAATCTCTTTGAATTGGTGATTTCAAGTTCTTTGGGTATTTATCCCAATACCCAGTAGTAGGATAGCTGGGTTGTATGATATTTCTATTTTTAACTTTTTGAGAAATCTCCAAATTGTTTTCCATGGTGGCTGCACCAGTTTGCATTCCCACCAGCAGTGTATGAGGGTTCACTTTTCTCCACATCCTATCCAACATTTGTGATTTTTTTTGTCTTGGTATTTATCGCCATTCTAAGGGGTATAAGGTGATATCTCATTGTAGTTTTGATTTGCATTTCCCTAATGATTACTGAGGTTGAACATCTTTTCATGTGCCTGTTGGCCAACTGTATATCTTCTTTGGAAAAATGTCTGTTCATATCCTCTGCCCTTTTTTTTTTTTTTTTTTGGTGAGGAAGATTGACCCTGAGCTAATATCTGTGCCAGTCTTCCTCTATTTTGTATGTGGGATGCCTCTTCAGCATGGCTTGATGAGTGGTGTATAGGTTCAGCCCAAAGTTGCCACCGAAGCAGAGCATACAAACTTAACCACTATCCCACCAGGCTGGCCCCTCCTCTGCCCATTTTTTGATTGGGTTGTTTGTTTTATTGTTGTTGAGTGTATGAGTTCTTTATATATTTTGGAGATTAACCCCTTGTCAGATATATGATTTGCAAATATTTTCTCCCAGTTAGTGGTGTGGGGACCAGAATTGGCCACCTCAAGCACTGAAGGAGACTTTGACCTTCCCTGCCTCCACTAACTGTCTGAAGGAATTTAGGATGAAAGGCCTGTCCCTGGGACAGGCCCTCACCATGGATAACTCTGTGTATCCATACACTGGGAGGGCCTTTGCTGGGCCTATTATTATCAAAGTTCTGTTTACCAGACATTTATGTTTGTAAGGAAAATCTCCATTTGTAAAGGTATGTCCTTCTCTGTACCGGGAAGAAGGGGGGATGACTTTATCTCTAGGGATCTTGTCAGTGCTGAAGGTGAAAACTTAAATCTGCATACTCTTGTTTACTGTGCCTTTCTGGTAATCTCGCATAGCTGACCCAACCCCCAATATCCTAGTTTGTCTATTTAAGAAGAGAACCTCCACTATTTTGTCGAGAGATACTCAGTTTCCCCAGGTCTCTCCCATGTATACATGTTATAAAGCTTTGTTTGATTTTCTCCTGCTATTCGGCCTCATGTCAATTTAATTTGTAGCCCAGCCAGAAAGGACCCAGAGAGGGTAGAGAATGCTCTTTCTCCCCTTCAGTGGATTGTCTTGTTGTTTTGTTCCTCATTTGCTTTGCCTTGCAGAAGCCCTAGAGTCTGATGAAGTCCCATTTGTTTATTTTTTCTTTTGTTTCCCTTGCCTGAGTATACATGGTATTTGAAAAGATGCTTCTAAGACCAATATCAAAGACTACTGTCTATATTTTCTTCTAGGAGTTTTATGGTTTCACATTTTACCTTCAAGTCTTTAATCCATTTAGAGTTAATTGTTGTGTATGGTGAAAGATAATGGTCTACTTCATTCTTTTGCATGTGGCTGTCCAGTTTTTCCAACACCATGGTTGAAAAGACTTCCCTTTCTCCACTGGATGTTCTTGGCTCCTTTGTCAAAGGTTAGCTGTCAGTAGACGTGTGGTTTTACTTCTGGGATTTCAGTTCTGTTCCATTGATCTGTGTGTCTGTTTTTGTACCAGTAACATGCTGTTTTGATTACTGTAGCTTTGTAGTATATTTTGAAGTCAGGGATTATGATGCCTCCAGCTTTGTTCTTTTTTCTCAGGATTGCTTTAGCTATTTGGGGGCTTTTGTTGCTCCATATGAATTTTAGGATTCTTTGTTCTATTTCTGTGAAGAATGTCTTTGGGATTCTGATTGGGATTGCATTGAATCTGTAGATTGCTTTAGGTAGTATGGACATTTTAACTATGTTTATTCTTCCAATCCATGTGCATGGAATAGCATTCCATTTCTTTATGTCACCCTCGATTTCTTTCAATAATGTCTTATAGTTTTCATTGTATAGGTCTTTCAACTCCTTGGTTAAATTTATTCCTAGATATTTTATTGTTTGTGTTGTGATTGTAAATAGGATTTTATTCTTGAGTTCTCTTTCTGTTAGTTCATTATTAGAGTATAGAAATGGAGCTGATTTCTGTAAGTTAATTTTGTACCCTGCAACTTTACTGTAGTTGTTGATTGTTTCTAATAGTTTTCTGATGGATCCTTTAGGATTCTGTCTATATAAAATCATGTCATCTGCAAACAGAGAAAGTTTCACTTCTTCCTTGCCAATTTGGATACCTTTTATTTCTTTTTCTTGCCTAATTGCTCTGGCCAAAACCTCCAGTACTATGTTGAATAAGAGTGGTGAGAGTGGGCACCCTGTTCTCAGAGGGATGGCTTTCAGTTTTTCCCTGTTGAGTATGATGTTGGCTGTGGGTTTGTTATATATGGCCTTTATTATGTTGAGATACTTTCCTTCTATACCCATTTTATTGACAGTTTATATCATAAATGGATGTTTAATCTTGTCAAATGCTTTCTCTGCATCTACTGAGATGGTCGTGTGGTTTTTATTCTTCATTTTGTCAATGTGGTGTATCACATTGATTAATTTGCGGATGTTGAACCATCCCTGTGTCCCTGGTGTAAATCCCACTGGATCATGGTGTATGATCTTTTTAATGTATTGCCTTAATCAGTTTGCCAATATTTTGTTGAGGATTTTTGCATCTATGTTCATCAGCTATATTGGCCTGTAATTTTCCTTCTTTGTGTTGTTCTTGTCTGGCTTTGGGATCAGGGTGATGTTGGCCTCATAGAATGAGTTAGGAAGTGTTCTGTCTTCTTCAACTTTTTGAAATAATTTGAGAAGGATAGGTATTAAATCTTTGAATGTTTGGTAAAATTCTCCAGAGAATCCATCTGGCCCTGGACTTCTATTTTTGGGGAGGTTTTTGATTACTGTTTCATTCTGTTTACTTGTGATTGGCCTATTCAGATTCTCTATTTCTTCTTGATTCAGTTTTGAGAGGTTGTATGAGTCTAAGAATTTATCCATTTCTGGAAAATATTTTTTAATACAATGACATGGTGGAAACTATGTCAAGAATCTCCAACACAAGACTAAATACTGCTAATTATAATTGATACAAGTCTTCTGAGGCTGTGTATAAAAGTAAATTCAAGTTGTAGTAGTGCATTAGACAGAATAGGGTTAAACATTAAGTGTAGTACCAATCTGTACCAGGCTAAATATGAAAAAAATAAAAAGAGTGAAAATATGATTCTTAGACAAAGGCAGAAGGCAAAAAGCTGTAAATTGGGTAGAAGTGTAATGGTCTTGTGTCTACCTGAAATGTAGTCAAATTGTTTTGCTCTGAATTGGCCTCTTTTCATGGCCAAAGGTGTGGTAAAGAGAAGAAATCTTGGACGAATTTTCACTTATTTACCCTTGTGTATGTCTCTGTAAAACACAGGAGATTAAAAGAAGGATCATTCAATACTTGGACTTTTCCAGAGACTCACAAGAGGCATCAGAGAAAAAAAGTTCAAGTATCACACAGATTTTCTTTAGTATCTTGGGCATATTCCCAAATGTTCAGCCTCCTGAATTGTCTCTGGGTCCTGAGTACCTTTTTGGGAGAAGAACTAGTGGCCAAATCTAGGTTAGGAGAAAATGGTTTGGGAGGCACTGACCAATGGGAGGGCAAAGAAATTGCATCAGCCACTGAGGAAATGAACTTTCCATAGGCCCGTGCTAGTGGATTTCCCAAGACACGATAGCTGGGTTTGCAGTCCAGTCCCTGGGCTAGGCTTCCAGTATAGGGCAGAAGGCTCCAATTGATAGAAATTTTATGCTCAGGCTCCTTGGCTTCCAGAAGCTACTAGAAATAGCCTTTAGCAGCCATATTGTGAAACTTATGTTAAGTATTTTGGTCGTGCTCTCTGTCAGTGTGCTTGGCTCTTAACCTAGTAAGTAGTGATTCACATCCACCTAGGGACCATTCCCTGCAGTCATCCAATGGATTTCCATTCTATTCTTTTATCCTTCCCTTGATGGCCTATTACTCTTAAGTAATTTATTCTTAGTGTTCTCCTCCCTTTTTTTTCCACGGAGAGATCTTGTGATTCTTTTGATTTTTTCCTCTGCATGTTACTGAGTCTGGCTCAAGCTAGAAGCCTTCATCAAAAGCGAGTCATACAGCTAGACACAATCCCATCAACTTCCACCTGATCCAATTTTGAGGTCTGCAGGTGGTGGGTATCTTCGAATGGGAACTCTTGTGGGGTAGGAAGGTTTAGAGGTGGAACAAAGGGACTTAAATAAGTGCAACTATCTTTCCTTTCCAAGGGAGCAACTCCCTAAAGAAGTTTTTGTCTTTTGCCAAGTCTAAGTGACCTGGGCCTGATTTCATGTTGCCACCCTCACCATATAAGAATTTCCCATATGCATCTTGGACTATCTAAGCTGATCCCTTTACTTACTTTCTGATTCTTGTCCCACTGAGATTTGAACTTTGCCTCTGAACGTCTAGTCCAGTGCTGTGATCTCTGGACCTTAAGATAATGTTGAGAGGAGGTGGTTCATAAAACTTTAGGAGAAACAAAAATTAGCTGACTGTCAGTCAGAGAAAAACACGCAGTTTGGATTTGTTTTGTACCTCCAATAACGTTGTAATGTCCAGTGAGTTTTCTTAATCTTAGAGTGCCAAAAATTCTTCTCCATAGACCTGTCTCTGAAGTTCAGAGTCCTACCAATTTATCATATCCTTCTTGAGTTCTCCAATTGATTGAATCACAGTATTCTTGGGACTTCCAGGGAGAGCTAAGCTATGCCTTTAGAGTAGTAATTCAGTATAAAGTGATATAACTTCCAACTAGTTCCCTCTGATAATTGGGTTTGACAATGAAGCTCCACTGGCTTTCATGTTCAGTATTTAAACCATGCCTCATGGTTTTCAACAGGTGGTGAATGGGGATAAAAAAGAGGTTGATAACTATGGAATAATACTTTAAGGGAGCAGAGGTGGAATTTCATTTCTACCCTTCCCCTCTCTTCTCCATACACATCTTATAAAGCCACTTATTACCACTTCTCTATCCTAAAGATCCATTCAAGACCCTTTTACACCTTACACTCAAGCAAAACTTTATTCATGTTGATTTTATTCTCTACCCTTCCTGATTGCTCTGCTAGAATCTCTACTGTGTAGACTAATTCTCCTGCCTGTCCTGCCAAATTCCTTTTCTTGTGAGTCTATCAGAGAGAGAAAAATATCTTTTTATTCATTTATCCATTCTTTAACAACTATAGATTGAACACTATACTAGGTCCTGAGGATGTATTATATACATACACAATTTGCTCCCTATTGCCAATATTTTAAAAGATAGAGACAAGTAAAAAAATATTTCATTAGAGAGTTATTAATGTCCAAATGTAAATAAACACCTCAGAGAGCTTTTAACTCAGTTTAGGGTGGTCAGAAAAATCTTTCAAAGGAAATGACTTCTGAAATGAGACTTGAAAGAGGAGAATGAATTAGAAGAATGAAGAGGGAGCAGTGAGAGACCATTCCCCATAGAGAGAAGCACATACCTGGAAGTGTGAGAGTGACTGACATGTGAAGTAGTTCACTGCTTCTGGATTTGAGAATTGGCAAGAGCTATTAGGATGACGAGCATGGAGTGGAGCAGGAAACAGATCATAAGGTATTAAGACATTTTGGTGAAGGAATATGGGGAACACTAAATGGGTTTAGGCTGTAGGTATGTCTAGATTTAGGGTGTAGAAGGGTCACTCAGGATGCAGTGTGGCAAAAGGATCAGAGTAGACTGGACTGGTTATAGGGAGGCCAACTTTTTACTGGTTGGATCAAATGAGGTAAGAGTACAGGATGTCAAGTGTTGGCCATACATATAGGTACTTTGCTAACCACCAGAATTGCCTAATGATAGACTGGCTGATTGTGAGTGAGTGAGTGAGTTTTCCTCACAAGACATTTGAGCAGAAACTGGATGAAGAGTCAAGAGTCTTCCAAAAAGATTCTTGCATCAGTTGCCTCTTTCAGTCCTTTCAACTCTAAGATCATTTTTTCTATGCTTGGCAATTCTTTCACCAAATAGGTTTGTTGGTTTAAGATGTTTTTACACTCACTTCAATATGAATTAGCATAAAATCTTATCAGGTATCCTAAATTACTGAGGAAAAATGATTAATTAACTGTATTAATCAATACAGTTAAATATGTATTGATAGAGGGCACACCAAGCCAAGAGATGTGTTTGTGTAGAAAGACCTGGAAGCTAGAGGGCACCTGGTACAGGGTTGGGGTCAGGGACGGGTCAGACTGACTCTAAGCGAGTTGTAGGAAGTAATTTTGGATAAGAAAGAGGGGCCAGAAGTTAGAAGGACTACAAAGGCAGAGTGAGGAGTTTCGAGTTTGTGTAGTCGATAGTGGAGAGCAAGTTTTCACAGATAGAGTTGGGACATGATGAAAACAGGACTTCTGAGCAATAAGATTGGTAAGACATTTGATAATGTGGAAATGGTAGAATCAGAGAAAGCAGTTAGGAGAGTGTGTGAATCCAGGCATCAGTGATGAGACTCTGATACAAGGTACTATCAGGAAGATTAAGTGGTAAGAGATACATGAAAGACATTTATAAGAAAAACTTAAACAAACCTTGATAAGAATGGGGATATGTAGAGGAGAGGAGAGAGCAGAACCCCGTGTTTCCCTCCTGGGCCTGACCTGAGCTGACGTGAGGCTATGTGAAGACTTTAGTTAGCCTACTGTGTGAGAATATATGCTCATTTCACAGTAGAAATATCATAATGTTTGATTATAGGGTACTGCCCCAAACCCCACTGGAGGGTATATAATATAAGGATTGTGTGCTGTATTACCTCCCTAAAGAATCACAAAATCCTGATTCTGAAACACTTCTGGCCCCTGCATTGCTGATAAAGGACTTGGACCTCTACTACCTTACTTATTGCTTTTAGTATCTACCATATTGAAATAGATATATGTATGTATGAGTGAATGGGTGAGGGGTGGTCAAAAAGTACACACAACAAGAAGTTTGAAAGGTTCCAGAATGCTGAAAAATTCACATAATTTTGTCCTTGGTCTATGGTTGCCCAAACCCTTGTTATCATGGTGCTCAGAAGGCTCGAGGCCCTACTTTCTCTTCCCCTTTTATCTTATTCCTATCGGTAGAGATGAACAACTCTTTCTTTGCCATCCCCTCCTATCTCTATAGAATATTCTCTTTAGGTTAGAGGACTCAGGATAATAGTAACTGAATAATAGGTGTGACCTCATCTGCCAATCCAAAGTGCTCTAGACTCAAGTGGGTGGTTTTCACCTCAAGAAAACTCCTTCTTGGGCACCTGACATCTCAGTATCCCTAGACACAAACCTGAAAAGTGATATCTGCGTTATTCGAAGGCTCTTGTTAATCCCATTGAATGCATTCTTCATTTCCAATATTATGATTGTTATTTCAAGAATTCCATTTTTTTCTTTTTCATGTTTCCATTTCTCTTTTGACCACACATTTGTTTACTTTTTCTTCAAGGTCCTGTTTGTTAAATCTTTGTCTGATAGTCCAACTTTTATGGACTATATTTTCACTTGATTATATACCTCTTTTTTTTGTTGTTGTTTCATTAGGCATCTTGTAATTTTTAGCATAGTCAAACAGTATGTATAAAAGACTGGTAAAGATTGAAGGAGATAATATTTACTCCCAGATATGAACTTGCTCATTTTTCTATCAGGCCTAATCTGTACTTGAGCTAAGTCCAGGTTTTGTTACACCTAAATTAGATTCAGTTTTTCACTGGCTTCAAATGTTTGGAAGTGGGATTACAACTTTTCCTTCAGTATAGATTGGAATGTGAACATTGGTGAGACTACGGGCTTTTTTTTATATAATACAGCCCAGAAACCAGCTTTCTCTTTCTCTTTCTGGTATCTTTTGCTTTTACTGTCTGGCTAACAGTTTTTTCTCTCATAGAAGAACTGTCTTTGCTCTCTATCCATGCCGTAAGCTTTCTATACTCTGCTCTCTCCACCCGGCTTCCCGGCTTTCAGGCATCAGTGGATGACTGTGGTATCCATTGTGGTATCCATCATCCAGGTTGAAGTCCTGTTGTGCTTCAAAAAGATATATTTCCTCTTTCCTACCCAAACTCCAACCTTTGGAGGGCTACTGAAGTGCACTCAGTGAAGGCCCTAAGTCCCTAATGGGTTTATTCTCCGAAATCCTGTCCACCCAAGTCTTCAGCAGTCCATAGATCTGCACTCAGGGAAGGCTCTGTTTGCCTGAGAGAGATCTCTCAGCTTATCAGCCCTGTCCCAGCCTTCAGTGGGCTTCTGCCTAGCACTTGGTGAAAATCCCTAACTTGTGTTTGGACAAGATCCAAGTGTGATCTCTCTCAGCAATTTTTTTGGGTTCTCAACATTTGTCAGGCTGCTTGTTTGCACTTTAGGAAGGCCCTATGTACCCAAAAGAGGGAATCATTTTCATCTGAGGAGTCCAGCTCCAAGTTAAAATCCTACGTGTGATTTTTTAGGCCAAACTGATATTGAACCTCTTAATCTCAAGTTTGTGTGCCCGATGCACAGTAAACCAATCACTGAGATACGTGCTTGGAGGTAGAGAAAGGTTTATTAGAATTGACCAAAATGAGAAGGTGGGAAGCTATGTTCTCTCAACTACACTTTAATGAAAGAAGAAAGGAGGTCTTTGTAGAGCTAAGGGGCTTGGGAGAAGGTCTTTCAGAGAAACAAAGAGGAAGTCCATGTTTCTTTCACTCCAGACAAGTCCTTGGGCAACCAGACTTCTGGGTGTCAGTGGCAGCTGGGGGATGGTTATCTGGTGGTTGTAACTTCCTTAAAGCCATTCTTTTTCTTCTGCAAAACAAGCTCAAAAATCCTTGTGACACTTGAGTCACCCCTCAGGCTAAACAAGAAAACAGAAAATTAACTTCATCTGTGTCTGTGTTGGGAACAAGTTTGAAGGGTAATCATGTTCTTATTGAATATTTACAGTAATCCTCAAGGTCCTGGCTTCACAACCATAGGAAATTATAAGGCTTTACCAGGCATGACTCATGGGGGAAAGCTGCCCTCCAGTACATACTTGGTGAGCAGCCAGTGCATTCACTGAGGTCTCTGGAGGTAGTTGCAATTAAGGACTAAGGCTCTCCCTCCATCCTGCCCCCTGCTGGGGCCAGCGGATGCTCTAATGCATATCTGCACTCCTAGCCTAGAGGCTAGAAGTGGGAGTGAGAGGTTTAGCTGAGACTCTGCTCAAGTGCCTTTGTGAAGATGATCTTATCAGGGGGCCTCAAAGACTCTTTTCTTTATTCTGACTCAGTACTCAGTACTTTTCTACTCCTAACCCTTACTCCTGTCTCCCCGTAGCCCCTGGGAGCCTTTTGTTCAGGGTTCCCTTGGCAGTGAGATGATCCTCCCATATGCACTGATACATCGACCCTTGCTTGGTGCTGTTTCATGGGGGAAAATGGAACACTGAAGGAGGTGGCACTTATTCTGTTTAGCCTCTTGCTTATACTATAGCAGTAAGTGAATACAGTCTTGATTGTTACCTTCAGTTTGGCTTGTTGTCTTAATCGAACACCTGGCAGCTCTCCTCTGAGAGAAAGCTCAGAGAGTGCTCTCCTCCTGCACTGCCCTCAGCTTTCAGTGTAGTACCCTGAATTTGTTGATGTCTGTATTAGTTTGCTAGGTCTGCCTAACAAAATACCACAGACTGGGTGGCTTAAACCATAGAAATTTGTTTTCTTACAGTTCTGGGGGCTGGAAGTCCAAGATCAAGGTGTCAGCACGTTTGGTTTCTCCTGAGGCCTCTCTTCTTGGCTTGCAGATGGCAACCTTTTCCCTGTGTCTTCATTTGGCCTTTCCTCTGTGCAGGGACGATCCCTGGTGTCTCCCTCAGTATGTCCTAATCTTCTCTTCTTATAAGGACACCAGTCAGATTGGATTAAAGCCCACCCTAATAGCCTCATTTTAACTTAATTACCTTTTTAAAGGTCCTATTTCTAAGAATAGGTACTGTATTCTAAGGTACTGGGAGTTAGGGTTTCAACATATGATTTGGGGGGAGGGCGGTGTGGGGCGACACAATTTATTTCATAACAATGCCTGTGAGAAAAAGTTGATAGATGGGTACCAACTTGATCTATAACTGGAGCTCCTTGGGATGCTAATCTATCAAAGTAACCAACATCTTGCCATTAAAATTTTGTTAAAGATTTGGCTGATTTTACTTTACTTCTGTGTATTGCAGACTTCATCTAATTCCACCAGTTCACAAGAGATGAAAACAGTCATAGGTTTCTTCTTTCCCAGAATGGGCTTATCACTTCCCGGAATTCAGTTAATTTTAATTTCTTTGCATCTTGGCCTTCTGGTGATTTTTAGCTTATACAGATTGTTCTCATGGTTAGGATGGGAGTGACACTGTCTTGTAAATTTTTATACCCTAATTGGAAATGAATGCCCCTCTGGTGATTTTTTAAAGCAATTCTCTACCTATATACTCTTAATGGAGTACTTTCTAGGGACTTCAAAGAAATCTTGTACTTTAATTGAATTTTTGGTTGGTTATTGTATTGTGGAGCAATTCTGAAACTCTTTTGAGTTCATTATAAGACAGAACAAATGAGTAAATATGCTGATACTGTGAGAATGAGTGTTTTCACTGTGAGAAAAGGGAAAAATATGTCATGTGGAAAGGAAGAAAGAACTGTGTGGTAACAGTTTGGAATCAGAGATACCTGAATGACCTCTTGATGTTTTTACTGCTGAGAGGCAATGACATCACAGTATCAATGAGAACAGCTAACACCTAGATCTTGGTTTCTAAATATCATTACCCACTATAATGACCCAGGGATTTTGAGAAATGGCGGATTTCAGGTCTGCCATAGAAAGAATAATGAGATCTTCGAAAATATAGTTGTGCTACAAATCAATAAAATGCCCAAAGATTAACATGAACATGTCAATAGCACAGAGGTATTGATTTGGAGGAACTCTTACTGGCTGCATTTATTTGTCATCTATCATCTAACAGACAATGGATCTCTGTCAAATACCAAAGGAGTTCTTCACAAGAAGTTCATTTCACAATATCAAAACCAAAACCACCCACACTGATGTCAGTGATGGAAGGAAATAATTGACCATATACAAATGAAATAGATAGATAGATAGATAGATAGATAGATAGATAGATAGATAGTAAATCCAAGGACTAGATTTAATGTGTAAAAGCCAAAGCTCTCATTTTTACTCATGAGATTCAACAGAAGGACCAGTGGAATGTGGGCCTACAGATTACAGTCTGCATGAATGCATTGTCAGGTACAGAATTCTATTGGCTTCAATGATTTGTATAAGTGGGATAATTTTTTGCAGAAATAACCAAACACTGGCTAGGAAAAATGTGGAGTTAGTTATCAGCATGCTAATTCACCCTTACATAGATGGGAGAACAGTTATTAGATTGTTTGCATCCAACAAAGGCAAAATACAATTTATAAAGAAAAGAGAAGAGGATCAAATGTCTGGGACCAGTGAGTTTTTTATCCCACTGGATAAACTGTTTGGCAGGAAACTATCAGAGAGGTGACTCTAGCCAGTCTTGTCTGGACTCAGTTAATTGGAAGACTTTCTAAACATCTTGGAAGTTTAGTTGCTGAACATATACACAATAGGGTATCTCTGGATAATGTCCACATGTCTTTCTGTTGTATCTCTCTTTTAGTTAAGTCAGGAGGGTCCCACTCCCCTTGTTAGAGTATCAGATAGATGTACAGAAAGTTTGTTGTGCTGGCAAAAACATGAAGAAAAAGGCTCTCTCACTGAGTTAGAAAAATACCTTGTAATATAAATTGGTACACGTCCTATTGAAATCAAACTAAGAAAATATAAAGAGAAGCCTTCAATTTCCAGCAACGGTGGAATAACACAAACCAGACTTACCCTCCTGCCTGAAATCTCTCCCAGCCAAAAACAAAACAAAAAAAGACACTGATAATATACATGAAACTATATTTTTCAAGACCTTGGAAATCAGGCAATAAAAGGTAGCAACCTCTGAGAGATGGGAAACAAACAAGGTGAATCCTATGATCACTCCAGCTTACACTGTCGGGTGCAGAATTGTTTCCAGGTTAGGCACAAGGAAGGGATCTGAGGCAGATGAAGAGATTGCATTGAGGAGATGAAGGTGAGTGTCTGAGGAGAGAGAAACAAGGAGAGTTCATACGACAAAGATCCAGTGAGGAGAGAGCTGGGCAGAGAGAGAATCTGGGGATATGTAGAGGTTCCATCCTCAGTACTCAGCAGAGTACTGATCAGCAAGCTCATGCTTGTGAAGAAAACTACCTGAGGCCCGGGAAAGAAACATCTGAAAACATCATGGAACAGGGCCTGGTACTCAGACAGGGCAAGAGACAGTGCTTGCCTACTCCCACCAGCCAGAATGGAACTATTCACAATCATAATGCTTCAGTAGTAAGAAATAATCAGCCCTAGAATGAGCCCTGCTCCAGAACCACCTAAAAAAATCATAAAAGCAAGATCCAGAAGGTTCAAACAGTATATAAGTCACTTAACTGTACCCCAGAACAAAACTCAAGAAGATTTATACCAAAACAGCAGACACCTAAGAAGGTAAACTTTCACAATGTCTGGCATCCAATCAAAGAATGCCAAGCATGCAAAGAGGCAGGAAAACATGACCCATAATGAAGAGAATAATCAATCAATCAAAATCGAACTAGAACTGAAGTGATGTTAAAAATAGAAGACAGGACTTTAAGACAGTTATTATGACTTATTACATATGTTCAAAGAATTAAGTAGAAACAGGGAAAACATACAAATGGCCAGAATCAAACTTTGGAGCTATAAACTGGAATGTCTGAGATAATAAATTCACCAGATGGAATTAACAGCAGATTAGACATTGTAGAAAAAAGATTACAGAACAAAGAGCCATGAACATTTGAAAATATCCAAACTAAAACTCAAGGTCAAAAAAATTTTTTTTAATGAGCATAGCATCAGTAAATTGTAGGGCAACTTTAAAAGGCCTAATATATGAGTATTTGGAGTCCCTGAAAAGACAGGGGGAAATTTTTTGAAGAACATTGAAGACACGATCACAGAAAATTTTCCAATCATAATGAAAATTTTAAACCCACTGATCCAAGAAGCCAGATGAACCCCAAGCACAAGAAACATGAAGAAAACCACACTTCGTCACATCATAATTAAATTGCTCAAATCCGTTAAAAAAGAAAGAATTTCCAAAGCAGCCACAGAAAAACATCATGGTACATACAGAAAACAAAAATAAAGATTATATCAGATTTCTCATCAGAAGCAGTGCAAGTGAGAAGACGGTGGAGCAAGATCTTTAAATGAGTTGGGGGGGTCAAATGTGGAATTTTATGCCTTCTCCCCTGAAAATGTCTTTCAAAAATGAAGGTGAGGGGCCTGCCTGGTGGCATAGCAGTTAGGTTCGTGTGCTCTGTTTCAGTGGCCTGAGGTTCGCAGGCCCGGATCCTGGGCACGGACAGAGGCACCACTTATCAAGCCATGCTGTGGCCATGTCCCATATAAAGTAGAGGAAGAGGGGCATGGATGTTAGCCCAGGGCCAGTCTTCCTCAGCTAAAAAAGAGAGGAGGACTGGCAAAGGATGTTAGCTCAGGGCTAAGCTTCCTCACACACACACACAAAAAGGTGAATAAAGACATTTACAGACATACAAATGCTGAAAGAATTCATCACTGGCAGATCTACACTACAAGAAAGGTTAAAGGAGTCCTCCAAGAAGAAGGCACTGATACCAGATGGAAATCTGGATGTACACAAAGGGATGAAGGACAAGAGAAATCATATCTGCATGGGAAAATATATAAGATTTTTTCTTAGTATTTAAATCTCTTTAAATACATGGAACAGATTAAACAAAAGGAATAATGATGGATTGTGGGCTTTATAACATATGTAAAATAAAATGCAGGACAACAATTTCATAAAGGCAGGAGGGGAGAAAAGTGAAGAGGTATGATATCTCTTGAAGGCAGACTGTAGTAAGTTACATATGCATGCTCTAAGTCCTAAAGCAATCACTAAAATAACAAAGGAAAGAGTTACAGCTAATAAACCAACAAGGGAGAGACAATGGAATCATACAAAAAACCATGTAAACACTATGATAGAGTAATTGCTCTTCTAGGACTCTACCCTATAGAAATACTAGTACAAGTGGCCAAAGATACATGTACAAGAGTGATGACCACAGCACTATTTGTAATATTAAAAGCATAGAATCAAATTAATTTCAAAAATATATGGAAAGGGCACAAAGAAACAATGGAAGAAACTCTCTTGTCAATGGTAAGGCAGAGGATAATTATGATGTTTCTGCTTTTTCATACATTTCTTGATTCTCAAGCATAAGCCTAGTATGTTTTCAATGGTTGTCATGGGAGGATCTGAGATCTGAGAAGATCTTGTTACCAAGCAATGGGCTCGCTCTGCTTGCCTCGATCTGAGCCAATTAATCACAATGAGTTAGAGACTGAGAAAGGAAGTTTTAATTCTGTTAGCGAGCATAACCAGGAAGATGGCAGACTAATGTCTCAAAAAAACCATCTTCCAGAATTACAGAATCTTGAGGTAGTTGTATAGGGAAAATGGGCAGTGAGGAGGGGATCCAGGGATGTTGGTCTCCAGGCGTGATGGGCTCCAGAAATCATATTGTTACATTCTTCTGTCACCTGTGATGGATACCTTGTAGGTATGCTTCCCGCCTGTGGTCAGCTGGTTGGTTCCTGGAGAGAAACACAGAACATAGAACAAAGTTTTAATTTATCAAGCTATAGGGGAGTACATACGAAAGTGGAGGCCATAAATCAGGAGAGCACGTGAATTATTTTAGAGAACATTCAGAGCAGCGAGTAGTCACACAGATAAGGGGCTGGGGTCATTTAGCACTTACAATCTCACTCAGGATCCTCCTGTGGTGCACAAGACACAGAGGACAGGAGGGTAAGGTAAGCGAGGTCTCTCCCTCTCCCTACCTGTAGGTGACAGGATTGCAGGGTAAATACTTTTAAACTGCAAAAAGCGGCAAACCTAGGTGGGTGTGAACCACCAACCTTTCAGTTAACAGCCAAATGCGCTAGCCAACTGTGCCACGAAGACACACAGAAGTTGCCTCCTACATCTCAACAGAAAGCTATTCAGTGTTCGGCGGAGCCACCTGCCTTTTGCAGAACAGCTGTGCAGGCCCCAGAGCCTCGGAAAACCGGAGAGGTGGAGGCGACGCAGCGTGTTCCTCTCGTTTGTAACTCGTGCGTTGGGTGATTCCGAAGGAAGAAAGGCAGCCGAACGGCGTCGCCCCTCCTTGCCCCATACCTGCCTCAGATGCCAGCGCCCCCGGAGACGCCTGGGAACGCGACTCCCCGGGCCTGAGCCGAGTGGGGACTCAGGGAAACTGAACGCCCGGTGGGCTCCGGTGATGGCTCTTCCCGTTTGCTCCACCTTCACCCGACCATCTGCGCCGCCGGCGCTCCCCTCATTCCACTCGGCTGCAGTCGGTGAGAGGAGGTTGGGGGTGGGGGTCGAAAGGGGCAAATGCCGAGAGGCCCGAAAGAAGCCGGGGAGGCGTGGACAAGGACAAGGAGACTTCTTAGCAGGCCTGTGCAGAGGCGCGGGCCGGGTTCAAGGGAGACGAGAAATGCAGAATGGAGAGAGGAACACGGAGGAACATGAGGGGAAAGCACGAGTACCTGCAGTTGTTCAAGAACAAAGCAGCGCAGTAACTGAAATGATTTTACGTCAAAATTCATAAAGCAAGTTTGCCGCCGGGACTGTGGCGCGCCGTGATCCTATAGTGGTCAGTACTCTTCTGTTGTGTCCTCAGCAACCTCGGTTCGAATCCGCGTCCCGGCAGTGTTTCCCTTTTGCTTTCTGTCTAAAACCATACCGGCTGCGCCTCTTACCTCGGGACCAGAGAGCAGCGCTTTCGCTAGCCACCCAGTGCAATAAGGTCGGGAGAAGGGAAGAAAACATAACAGTGCGTTAAGCTCTAGCACAGTCACAGGGGAAAACCCTGGACATGCTCCACGTCACCCCGTTTAACAGAAAATATCTAAAGATAAGGTGTGAGCTCTCAATGAGCCTTGTGTGTGTAGCTTCCACTAAGGGAATGGTCTAGTCACTAGGGGGTTTTTAGTGGAAATATTTCAAACATCAGCAAGGCTTTTTTGCACACAAAAAGAACATATTTTAAAGAGTTTACAATATACTCCAAACTGGTCATGGTCTACATTGGAGTCTCCAAAATCCAACAGTCAATTTTAAACCTATAAGGGAATTATTAACGTGTATAAACAGAATAAAATGCACAAATCATTGATGGACAGCTGGACAGCTATTTGAATATTGAAATGTGCAAGCATCACCAGAATCATGACATAGAAATTCTCTATCGTCTGATCATGGCCCTTTGATACACTTTACAGGTAATGCCTTCATCCCCTGCTATTTTATAACTATTCTGATGTCTACCCCACAGATTAGGCTTTTCCTTTCTTCAAATTCACATGGGTGAATATACACATTTTCTGTCTGGCTATTATCAAGCAACATTATATTTTTGATATATATGTATGTTATTGCGTTTGTCACACCTTAATTTTGGTGTAAATGTTAAGTTTTACACCAATGTAAACTACACCACAAATGGTGTACATTTGGGTAATTTCAAACTACAGCATTGGGAGAAAGGCTCATGTGAATACTGTTCTGCTAGTAATTTGTGGATTTGTGAAAAAAATGTCCACTGAAGGAAGGGAAGCCATAGACAAAAAATCTGCAAGGAAATCAAGACCACTGGCCTATCCTAGAGGTGCTAGAACGAGGGAGAGGAAGGGGACAGCAAGGCAAGTCAGAGAAAAGTGGAATTTTTACTGCCCTGAAGACAGCATTCTCTTCCATCATTCCTCCTCTCTCCCAAGTCCTCGCAGGAAAGGATGGACTGACGGAAGCGTCGCTCCGAAGTGGTCCAGTGCGCAGAGTCCAGGCTTCTGTTGGAGTATTTGCTGGTGACTCTTCTGGGAAGAGTGGACCCCACAGAATATACTTGCTTTTCGCTGAGGAGCAGTGAGAGAGAAACCATCTTGGCCAGATCCACAGGCCTCGCACAACACTGGCCCCTCAAGGAGGAGCGAGGATTCCAGACCCCTGAGCTGGACCCCTCAACGGGCTGAGGCAAGAGAACCAGCTAGGGAACCTCCTGCCACCTCAGGTTCTCGCTCCTCCTGTTTTTCGAGAATGTGGATCCAACTTCCTCCCCAAACACGGAGAGGCATCTCGGTCATTTCTGCGGGTTGGGGCGGGGGTGGGGAAGGCTTACTGTCCCCAGGAATACAGCTGGGGTGGAGGAGGAGAGAGAAGGGGACATCGGATGATAGGCGAGAAGCAGCTGGCTAGCCCAGGCAGGGAAGGCGCGCTGGACCCAGGAGCTTCCATGAGAAGCCAGGCCTTGGGCCTCCTTGTTCCTGGAAGTGGTGCCTCCTTCCGACCTGGCCCCAAAGGGGCTGTGGAGCGAGAGGCCTTCTGGCAACGTCTCGAACACTTTCTCGCCACAGCCGCCCTGTGGCCTTTCTCCCGCCAGCGTCTGCCGGCCAGCATGCAGGGGCTGCGGTGGCCGTACACTGGGCGGGGTCCCGGCGCACAAACACGCCCACGGCCGGCTGCGGGCGGGAGGAGACCGCACCTCTGGTAGCTTTTGGAGAGCAAGGAGGTATCGCGCAAAATGCAGGGCTTATCCATACACTTTGGTCACGAAGTAAAATAGCCAGGAAGATGGGGGTGCAAACTGGATTTCCCAAGCAATGGAGCTCTGAATGTGGTGTACTTGGCGTTCTGGGCTTGGGTTGGCGGAGAGCAGTGAGGTACCACGGAAGAGATGTCTGTCATGAACCGAGGAATGTCAGAGGAGAGCGCGAACGCAGTCCCCCACTAGCAGAAATCCCACAGTCAAATTTCCCACACGTGGGGAAACCGCAGGCGTCAGCAGGGCTCGCGTGCAGCAGACGAGCCTCACTCTGGGAAAATCATTTTTGTGATCACGGTATCTCCGCTGTGCGGTAAATGTGAACACCTCCCCGCAGGCACAATGCAGCCTCCCATCCCTCCACCATTCACTCAGGGTCACCACCCCCGCTTCCACCCGCCCCTCGCCACTCTTCTAAACCGTTCTCCGCGAAGGAATTCAAGCGACGGCCCCTCACCACTACCCCCATCACCCCCACCACCCCCAGGGAGAACCCACGGGCGGGCCCACCAGACTGACCGCCTTTCAGCAGCGGCTCCAGACCAACCCACTGGCAGCCACTGCGTTGTCTCTGCATACTCCACCTGCTGCCTCTGTAGCTCGGTCCACATCACCTCCCCAGGCTCTCACTCTCCTCTTGCCTTACAGTGGACACAACATTTACCCCAACAGGTCTTCGGAGCTAGTGTCGAAGGGAAAAGGGAAAATGTACACAGTGCCTAATAGAGTCCACAGGGGTTCAAAAAGACAGCAGTTGGAAAAGTTGTGGCATTTGCCTGGAACGCCATTTCTTTGATATTCTGGTGTTGATTCTTACACCTATGTTCTGCTTATGGCACTGGAAACAGTTTTCCATTTGTGGTAGATGAATTAAAAAGTCAAACCACTCAGGGAAAAGATTGTGAATTGACTGAAAGAGAATATTTAAAAAATATATTCAACTCTCACTCAGCCGACAAGTGCATGGATATGGCAAAAACCTGGGGTCCCTGGCATGCGCACTGATGCTGTGCCAGTGGTTGGATCTGCACCTGTGATCCCGTGCTGCTCCGGTCTGCTGCTCCGAAAACCCCGAAGTCGGGTGGTTGCCTCCGAGAGGACCCACCTACCCTGCAGCAAGCGACTGTATGACTCTGTTTCCTTCTCCTGGGCAGCCTAAGCCAGGGTCTTCCTGGATCACAAAGGTAGTGATCTTCATGACCAAAAGTTATAAGAAAATATTCTTGACATTTTTACCCATTAGGGAAATACAAACTAATACTATAAGTAGATACCGTCACATGACATTTATATCATATTTATATTTAAAAGAAAATACACCAAATGCTGACAAGAATGTGGAGCAATTGCAGCTGTAGTTGTTGGTTTGAAACTATTCTAGAGGATTGTTTGGCAATTTTTGATAAAGTAAAATTTGTACCTACTCCGTGATGCAGTAATTGCAGTAACTCTGTGAATGCACAAGTACAGAAAAAGATTGCTACAGTGTATTCATCAAAACACCAACAGTATTTATCAATAACACCAATTAACACCCAACTTACTCCAATAATACCAAAATTAAGAAATGGTATACATAACAATATGGATACATTTAATGACATAATATTTCGTGAAAAAAGCCAGATACAAAATTCGTTCATTATAATTTCAAGAACAGGTAGTAGTAATCTATGGCCACATACCTCAGAATAGTAATTAAGCAAGATAGGGTAGGATGTGCCTGGAAAGAAGTTCAATGGACATTTCTGGGATGATGGCAATTTTCTGTAACTTGATCTGGGTGATGATTACATTTGCCAAAATTCAACAAAGTGTGGGATAAAGATTTGTGCTTTTTACTCTATGTGAACTATAATTTCAATAATGACTGTTGCCATGAAAATTAGTGGATAGGGGATGGACGCAAGCTGGTGTAGACATAACTAGTTTGCACGTTATTGTAAACTCAGTAAAAACTCATTCTCCATTAGCATAAAAAAACCCACTGATATTTGAAATATCTTTACCAGACAAATGGCTATGACCATACTATTTCATTAATAGAAGCTCCAGACAAGGCTCCTTGAGAGGCAGTATTTCACCTTTGGATATATTTTCTGGTCAATAGTGAGACAAGGAAACATCCAAAGTTTTGCTTTGACTGGCTGCCCATAGGTTTGTGCACTGTGGGATTTACTCCTGCTTTGACAGCATCCCATTGTGGAGCCAGCGGTAAACTCTGCTCTCTGACAGCTGCTAAAGGAGCCTAGTTGGTGCTGGGATTAAAAGCACACCAAAAGATAGGTCGTGGACATTGCCCTACTGCAACTTGGGTTTGAACCAAGGTTGCTGCAGCCACAATGCAGTACTAACCACATAGGGCCATGATGTGCCATGGGCCTGCTGGCAGCCCCTGTGCATCCTGTAATTTTTTTTTTTTTTGGCGTAAAAATATTCACACTATTTTTGCTCTTTTATTTTTGGACATCTACAGATACTCATGCTTTTCTCTCTCATGCTCTTCTCCATTTCTCTGTCCCCATTCTGCTACCTAATAAAGACAATTTTCACATCTCAGGATTCGGGCCTGTGCCTCTTCACGGGCTTCCTGGGAGGTCTCATCTCATTCATGCCTCTGCTTTCTTTCGCTCCTTTACACATTTCCTCTTTTGACCTGACCTCTTTCCCGCAGCAGTCACACAGACCCCACCTACTCCACCAACTGCAACCAAGTGGAAGGAGAGGAGCGCAAGCGGGGCAGACGGTCGGGTGAAGGCGGAACAAAGGTCCGGAACAGTCATCATCGGAGCTCACCTGCGTTCAGTTTCCCTTGGGCCCCACTCGGGTCAGGCCCAGTGGGGCGCGGCCCCAGGCGCCCCCCGGGGCGCTGGCGTCTGAGGAGGATGTGAAGCAAGGTAGGTGAGGCCGTTCGGCTGCCCTTTGTCTTCGGAATCACCCAACGCATGGATTTCAAACCGGACGAACACGCTGTGTCGACTCCACCTCTATGGTTTCCTGGAGCCTGCACAACTGTCCTGCAAAAGGCGAGTGGTCTTTTGAATGAGTTAAATGAGTGCTTGCTCTCTATTGGGGTGACAGAGACAGTTTACCGTGTGTCTCTGTGGCGCAATGGGTTAGCGCGTTCGGCTGTTAACCGAAAGGTTGGTGGTTCGAGCCCACCCAGGGACGATTCTTAGCGCTTTTAGACTGTTAAAGTGTTTGCTGTTGTTTCTGCTCTGCACATCCTTTACTGTAAGGGCAGACAGAGGCCTCCTCCATTACCCTTTCTGTCCTCTGTGTCTTGTGCACAACAGGAGGACCTAACCCAAGATCATCATGGATCCTCACAGAAGAGCTCAGGAGGAAAACAGGTTACTGGGAATCCAGGAATCCCCAAAAGACAAGAGTCATCATCTGTACCCTCTGATTCCTTTTAACGATGAAGTCTCTTCCATTGTTTGTACTAGTATTTGTTTAACCCTTTCCATATACTTTAGAAATTAATTTGGTTCTGTGCTTTTACTATTACAAATAATACTGCAGTCATTATTCTTGTACACATATCTGTAGGGTAGAGTCCTGGAAGAGCAATTGCTCTATCATAGTGTTTACATGGTTTTGTACATGATTCCATTTTCTCTCCTTTGTTGGCTTAGTAGCTATAACTCTCTATTTTGTTATTTCAGCAACTGCTTTAGGATTTGTAACATACACCTTTAACTTACCACAGTCTGCCTTCAAGAGATGTCATACCTCTTCACATTTCTCCCCTGCCTGCCTTTATGAAATTGTTGTCCTGCATTTTATTTTACGTATGTTATAAAGCTCACAATCCATCGTTATTCCTTTTGTTTAATCTGTTCCATGTATTTAAAGAGATTTAAATACTAAGAAAAAATCTTATATATTTTCCCATGCAGATACCATTTCTCTTGTCCTTCATCCCTTCGTGTACATCCAGAGTTCCATCTGGGATCAGTGTCCTTCCCGAAGGACTCCTTAACCTTTCTTGTAGTGTGGATCTGCCAGTTATGAATTTTTCAGCATTTGTATGTCTGTAAATGTCATTATTCACCTTTAGTTTTGAAAGACTTTTTTAGGGTGGACGCATAAAATTCCACCTTTGACTTTTCCCCCCTCAGTCATTTAAAGATATTGCTCCATGGTCTTCTCACTTGCACTGCTTCTGATGAGAAGTCTGATATAACCTTTATTTTTGTTTTCTGTATGTACCAGGTCTTTTCCCTCTGGCTGCTTTGGAGATTTTTTCTTTTTCGATGGCTTTGAGCAATTTAATTATAATGTGACTAGATGTAGTTTTCTTCATGTTTCTTGTGGGATTCATTTGGCTCCTTGGATCGGTGGGTTTTTTCATTCATTTCATTTTTTCATTTTTCATAATTTTCATTATGACTGGAAAATTTTTTGTCATCGTGTCTTCAAAAATGTTTTCTTCAAAAAATTTCCCCCCAGTCTTTTCAGGGACTCCAATTACTTGTATATTAGGCCTTTTAGAGTTGCCCTACCATTCATGATTTTATGTTCATTAAAATTTTTTTCTTGACTGTGAGTTTCATTTTGAATATTTTCAATTATTCATGGCTAATCTATTAGTGTTCCATAATCTAGTTTTCTGCAATGTCTAATCTGCTGTTAATTCTGTCTAGTGAATTTATTATCTCAGACGTTCTAGTTTTCATCTCTGAACTTTGATTCTGGCCATTTGTATACACTCAATGTGTTTACTTAACTCTTTGGACATATGTAATACAGTCATAATAACTTTCTTAAAGTCCTCACTGCTAATTTTAACATCATGTCAGTTCTGGTTCAGTTTTGATTGATTAATCTTCTCATTATAGGTCATGTTTTCCTGCCTCTTTGCACACCTGGCATTCTTTGATTGGAGGCCAGACATTGCGAAAGTTTTCCTTCTTGGGTACTGGCTATCTTGGTATTCCCATAAATCTTCTTGAGTTTTGTTCTGGGGTACAGTTAAATGATTTGTAAACGGTTGGTGATCCCTTTGGATCTTGCTTTTATGATTTTTTGGGTAGGTCAGTCTAGAGCTGATATTCTTACTACTGAAACAAGACCTTCCAGAGTGTTCTTCCCAATGGCCCATGAATTATTGGTCCAGTCTAGCTGGTGGGAGCAAGTACAATTTCCCTCCCTGTGTGAGCACCAGGCACTGTTCTGTGATCTTTTCAGAAGTTTCTTCCCTTAGCCTCAGGCAGTTTCTTCATAAGCATGCCCTGATCAGTATCTGCTGAACACTTGAGGGAGACCCTTTCCATATGCCTGGATTCTCTCTCTGTCCATCTCTCTCATCACTGGATCTTTGTCCTATGAGCTCTAGCTGCCTTGCTCTCCATGGATGCTCAGCTTCATCCCCACAATCCAAGGAGTTGACCTCAGATCCCCCTCCTCATGCCCAGCCTGGAATCTCTCTGAAAGCAGTAAGACAAGCCAATGATAGGGCTCACCTTGTTTGTTTCTCATCTCTCAGGGGTTGCTGTCTTTGTTGCCTGATTTCCAGCTTTTGGAAAACCAGTGTTTCATGTATTCTGTGTTTTTCTTTTCTTGGAGGGGGAGGGAAGGTGAGATTTCAGGCAGGAGGGTAAATCTGATTTCTGTCACCTCACCTTTGCCAGAAGCTGAAGACATCTCTACTTGTTCTTAGTTTGACTTCAATAGGAGGTGTGCCAATTTATATTCCAGTGTATTTTTCCAGCTTGATGAAAGAGGCTTTTTCTTAATACTCTTGCCAGCACACAGCAAACTTTCTATACATCTATCTGATATTCTAACAAAAGGAATGGTGCCCTCCTGACTCATTTAAGTGGGAGGTACAACAGTAGGACAATGTGGACACTACCCAGAGATACCCTACTGCATATACTCAGCAGCTCAACTTCCAAGATGTTTAGAAAGTCTTCCAATAATTGTAGTTATTTTCTATAGTGACCTACTTAATCAGATCCAAAGAAGACTGGCCAGAATGGCCCGGGATTGCTTCCTGCCAAGCAGTTTATCAGTTGGAGGGGAAAAACACTACTGGTCCCAAACATTTGTTCCTCTTTCCTTTCCTTTATGAATTGCATTTTTGCCTTCATTGTGATAAATAAAATGGCAAGTAATAGGATATATTGGAGTATATGAGGAAGCCATTTGATGTAAAACTAATTCAGCCTGACCTTGTTTTTCCAAAAGAGCCTGACTGGCCTTTGAACATGCATTGTATATCTGCTTTGAGCGTTTACAATGTCCCAGGGACAAAAACAAATGCCCTTAGGATAAGGATGCAACTTCTCCTACATTGGCATTTCCTTAAGGATAAGCATTTCTCCCTAACTAGGAGTCGATTGTTGTGCTTATCCTGTGACCACCCAGCTCAAGACAGCAGACCTGCTACCTGTGGTGTCCATCAAATGCTGTGCTGACAGGGCAATCTTGTGACTATTGTAAAAAGGACAGTGCATTCATATGTGCTCTTTGACAGTATATAACCACTCTGTACACCCCACTTCTTTGGTGCCCTTCCTTCCTTGGGGAAGGAAGGCCCTGGGCTATATGGTCCTCAGATTTGGCTCATAATAAACTCACCTCAATTTTGATTTATAGTTTGGCTATGGATTATTTGCATTGACAGTTGGATGCACACAATCTAATGACTGGTCTCCCTCCTATACTAGGGTGCATTAGCATGGCGATAACTGTCTCCATATGATTCTTTGACAGTGTTTGGGTATTTCTACAAAAATTATCCCATTTGAGAAAAATCGTTGGAACAAACAGAATCCTGCACCTGACAATGCATCTTGTGCAGACCTGGATCCTTTGAGTTATTGGCTCACCATCCCTTGGTTCTTCTGTTGAATCTCATGAGCAAAAAAAAAGAGCCATTTGGCTTTTGCACACTAAATCTGGTTCTTGGACCCTCTGTCTCCATATCTGTCTCTCTTTCCCCATCTGTACATCTGAGTCTGTCTGTCTCTCTCTGTCGCTCATACTCTAGGCTGCCCCCCTTATCCACTTTCTTCTCCTCCTCTTCAGTTTTCCAGGAACTTGCATTAGAATGCCTTCAATCACCAAAAATTATTAGGCACTTACTAGGTGCCAAGCCCTGCTCTGGGAGAGATGCTGCATCATGAGTAAATCCAAGGTTCCTGCCCTGAGGTGCCTACATCTGCAGGTATCAAAAAGGAGCAGCGTGCTGGAAACACAACTGGTTCATGCTGTATCCTTCCCAGGTGGATCCACCCACTCAGGCCGAGGGTCACTAGCAGTAAGTAAGACAAGAGAAGCATAATGAAGAGTGGGAAAATGGATGACTTCAGATCTAGAAGGCAGGTAACCAAGAACCAGGATTTTTTAAAGTAAACAAGCACTTCAAGAAAACAGGAGGCCCCCAGTGAGAACTCCTTACATCCTGGAGCAGACATTCCATGTGTTTATACTTCTTAAAGTGACAATGATGGCCACACTCACCAACATCCCCTAAAGGTACCCATGCTTCCTCTTAACCTGTTAACATATGGCCACTCTATAATCTATAAAATGTGAGGTAGCATTATATCAAAAAGGTGTTATGTTATTTCTGTCTTAACTGGAAAATCTCCAGGCAAAGATTATATACTAATTAACTCAATTTAATATCAGTCAAAGAACTTAAAGATAATGATCGATCTTAAAATACTACTTTAGCTGACAGATAATAGAGAAATCCATGTTGGAATCATATATTAGTTGATACCTAAAAATGTTTACCCCAAAGTTGTAAGAGAAATAATTGAGTCACCATAATTTCTAGAATTATAAGACTTAATCTCTATTTAAAAGATATCATATACTTCATTTACTTGAACACATAATTTTAAATTTTATAAACAAATATTTATTGGAATTAAAGTTTGCTCATTTGATCAGTAAAACCATAATAGGAGATTTAGGCAGTATTGGGATCATTAGGATTTTGAAGAGAAATAAATCCAAGACTTGTATAAAGTAGAGTACTATGCTACCAATATTGTAGAAAACCTGGAAGATGACATAAAGTAGGTTTTAGACCAAAATTATTAAAGTGGTGTGATGCATACAAGTAGTCATCTTAAGAAATATGACATGACAAAAATTTTCTATGCCTTTATACGTCAGTTATTATGATTCTTTAAAGTGTTTAAAAGTATTCAAGATTCATCCTTATTATCAACTTGAATTTTTTTCTTATACCTATACTGAGACCACTAATTTATCTACAGCTGAATCTTTTTTTGAGTTACAGACTCCCAGCAAGAATGGAAGTGCAAGAAAAAAACACCATCAATATAGTATCCTTGAACTCCACTGGGACGGGTCACTACTTCCTACTTTGGGAAGGGGTATATTTGAATACCCATCACAAATCAGGATGTCTCTGTCTGCTTGGACCAGGTCAAGACACCACGTTTCTCCTACCCCAGCCTGGCCATGCCTTGGAAACTGTGACCAGGCCTCATCTAGGTCTTGCGTCAAACCACATCTCTAAGATGCAGAGATCACTGCTGGCGGAGACGCTGCAAATAGAGTTCCCCTGACCAGGAGTCGAACCCTAGCCGCCTGCAGTGAAAGCGCCAACTCTTAGCCTCTAGACCGCCAGCGAGTCACAAAAGGACTCTAATTTGGCCTCTCCAGGTGAAAATTCAGAAAGTAAAGGTTGGATTTCTGAGACCCGGAGAGCAGAAGTGGAGGCAATTCCCAGCGGCCCAGTGAGAGGCTCCCAGCTTACCCGGCTGCTCATCACCCTTCACCTCTCCCAGCCTGGGCGACACTTTGGGCTCTGAGGCCTGACCGCAAGAAAACTGGTCTGTGTTCCGTTCCAGACCAGCTTTAGCTCCGTGTGCGGCAGAGCCAAGGACACGCTCACTTTCTGAACCTCGGTTTCCTTCTGAGTAAGGTGTGGTCTTGGCTCTCCAGGGGTGAGGAGCAGAGTCCGTCTGCTCCCTGGTCTCTGAAGTGGCTCAAGGGGCTCTCGTGATAACGGCACGTGTACAGCCTCCTTTTCGTGCCCAGACCAGCTTAATTGGTGGAGCAAGAGACTGCATCTACGTGTCTTTGACTGGAGCACCAAGCGCCGTCTTCGGTTCCTTTTCTTTTGCTCCGTCACGCAAATGAACCTGTCCCGCAAGTGCGCTGGGATGGGGGAAAGCCAAGCGTGTTTCACAGGAAAGAAGTTCTTGGTCTTTAGAGAGGTGGTACCTGTCAGCCTGTAGAGAAGACTCGGGCGACAGATGAGAACACTAGGGGATTTCTGGATCTAAAGGTAAGCTGAAGTGAGCCTCGTCCTGTGCCCTCCTGGACTAACTGACTGTGTCCTGGTCTGCCATCTGACTCAGAGCAGACACACAAGGCCGGTTTCTTAGTGCCGAGTAGGCTTTCAGGCAGTAATTGAAGTTCTCCCACGTTTCTTGTGACTCGAAGATGCGGCTGCGCCGGCACCTCCATGACCATCCCGCACCCCTTTTTTCGTTTTTCAAACGTGAAGGTAACTTTCCAGAAAAAGCGTGTTGTTTCCGCCCGGTTTCGAACCGGGGACCTTTCGCGTGTGAGGCGAACGTGATAACCACTACACTACGGAAACAGACGAGAGAGATAGAAGCTTAAGGATACATTCATGAAAACCTTGCGTCCTGCCACAACTATTCTTGTCGCCAACTTTTTGAAAGAAAAGGCCCGGGAAGCACCAGCGATCCTTCAGGCGGGGAGACCGCGGCTCCGGAGAGGCCCTGGCTCAGGGTTCCGCGCCTACTCCCCCAAGCGAGGGCCCTGAAACCTCACAGTTTGACTTCGGGATCCCGGACCACACGCAGGGTTTCCGTTTCCAGAACTGGGCGCCCTTGTGCAGGAGTCGCCCCCGCGGATATCAGCGCCCGGAAGTTGTCTGCGCCCCAGGCGCCCCCCCCCCCAACCCCGCCGCCCGGCAGTGTGGACGTCGCCCCTTCCGGGATGTGGACCCTCGCCTCGGTGGCCCTTTGCACGGCGCCGGCGATCAGTGCTCTTGGCTCGTGACAAATGACCGGTGCTTCGAGTTCACCCAGGAACCGTAGGACCCGCTCTTCCCACTCTCCCCTCTGCTCCCACGCGCGGGACCTGTGCGCTCTTTCCTTTCAGGCCCTTTATTTAGCCTTAGCGCTTCTCTGCTGTCCTCTCGGCAAAAGGGGGTCTTTTTGGTATCCTCTGAGCAAGAGAGGTCCCTCTGGTTCCTGCTGCTGTCGCTTGTTATATTCAACTCAATTTAAATCCAATACTTTAATCATGCCTGTATGTTTTAGCCAGTACTTTAGCAAAGAAGGCTGTGTCAAACATAAAATATCTTATGTCCAACACAGGCCGAGCTACCTTTCCTGGCCTGTATCGAATTCGTTTAAAGACCAGGCCGAGTATAAATCCATGGAGGACGCAGAGGCCATCCACGCAGATTTTAGGATGGTTCTGTTACCGCACTGCGGGTCCAGGTTGCTCAATGTCACATTGTAAAAGAATTTACGGAACAGCAAGGACGGGTACAAAGAGTAAGGTTATTAGAAAGATACGCTCCATAGACAGAGCGGGCACACTCCAAGGGAGGAGCTGCACCTAGCGGTTTTGCCATCGTATCTTTTATATTCCTGTTTTGGGTAGGGGGTCCTTCTGCACAGGGCAGAAGTAAAAGTGAAGGCAACTGTGAGTCAGCGCAGGAGCAGCCAGGGGAAGAGCAGCGGGGCCGCAGCTTCCATAAATCAAGCAGTTCAGTCCCCCTACAGACAGTCAAAAGAGGTTCAGGAAACTTGCGGTTACCTAAACTATCTTTTTTTTTTTTTTTACAGTCCAGAAGTCTTTTTTTTTTTCACCTGTCATGCCATGAATTCATAGGGAATGGGTTCCAGCAGCTCAGGCTCCTTTCCATTGGTTCTCACAAAGTGTGCTTCTCTGGGCGGAGCAGGCTGGCGCTTCAGCTGAACCCAAGTACCTTTCTCTTTGGCTGCCTTCTTTTTCTGATCATTTTCCTTCACACGTTTCAGGAAGCTATCTCGGCTCTTAGAGTGCTTAATATGTTCAATACGTACGTTAATTCTCTTGGCAAGAATCTTGCCCTTAACTTGTTTGTTTACAACAATGCCAACAGCATGCTGGGTAACATTGTAGACTCTTCCAGTTTTGCCATGGTAACATTTGTGGGGCATTCCTTTTTGAACAGTGCCCATTCCCTTGATGTCTACAATATCACCTTTCTTGTAGATTCGCATGTATGTAGCCAAAGGAACAACTCCATGTTTTCTAAAAGGCCTAGAGAACATATAGCGGGTGCCTCTCCTCTTTCCCTTCGTGTTGGTCATTTTGGCAAATTACTGGAAGATGGCGGTTCCGGCCGAAAGGAAGGAAGCCTAAACTATCTTAAGCTATAATGCAGAAGTATGTCTTAGCAATGTCCTAGCAATGTTCCCACGCTGCACGACCTTCCTGTTCCCTTGTGGTGCCAGATCCCTATGCTAACCTGCCTGTCTCAGTTCAATTTCTCCTTCATTGGGCTTTAGATTCTTTTTGACGGACAGTTTTCTTTTACCGTTAACAATACCTGAAACTTCTTTTATTTGCCTTTTGTGATTTTCCTGTTCAACAGGTCATGGAGTGCGAATTTTAACCTAGGACGGACAAAGAGGTAAAGGCAGTTTTCACAGAAAGCCAGTGTCTGTAGGGGGTTTTATGTTCACCTCACAGCAAATGGCCAATAGGCAGAAAGAGTTTCTTTTTGCTGAAAGACTTTAATGTTGTTTCTCTCTCTCTCTCTTCGTCCCTCCCTCCCTCTCTCTCCAGTTTCCGCTGGAAGTAAAGCTTTAAAAGTTTGTGGAAGAATGTGCCGTTTTCACCAGCAGTTGCTTTCCTTACTGCAGTGGTTACCACATTTCCTTCACACTCGAAGTTCCAGTGCTTCCACCCTGAGGAAGGCGCAGGCCGCATGCTCAGTGGACAGGAAGCTGCTGTGCTCTGCCTTTTTCTGCTTTGGCTCAAAATGCAGTCTAGGATGCGACTGTACTGCATCATCCTCACCAGCATTGGAGGGCTGAGTTCCAAGTAAGATGGACTTCAAAGTAGCTTTAGATCAGGAAATTTCATGTGATTCTGCCCCCCCTTTCCTTCCATGTTTTGTTTTTCTCCTTCCACACCCAGCCAGAGGAGAGGATTCACCATCTTTCTGTCGCGTCTAGACTCTTTGCGGTCCCTCGTGGACAGGAGAAAGAGGCAGTTGTCCTTTCCCCTACAGGAGCAGGAAGGGCAGTTGGCACCCGGCGAATCACAAACACACACTCGAGCCACGCTGGGTTCTCGCAAACAAAATAAATCGCCCCCTGGAGCTTCTCTGCAGGCCTAGAGGGAAGGGGTGTGGGTTCCAGACCAGGCCAGAGCAGCTGCACTGAGGGCGGGCCCTGCCTCTGGCCCTAGAGGACAGACTTGGAAGAGGGATAGAGCCCAAGAAAAAGCTCAATGGCGGCCTAACCCCACGATCCCGAGACTAAGGGTGAGGGACCCAAGGTTGGAGTGTTAAAGTGATCTCCCCGCCTTTATCAAGGGAGTCCTTTGCCCAAATTCAGAGCCATGAAATGGAGGGATTGTGTAGACAAAGGTCCACATTTGACCAAGAAGAAAACACAAATTCCTAACTAATCGGATGTGAGGTCCGAGGAAAACACCATGTCAGGGAAAATTCTTGGCCTGAGCATACGGAAGGGTGGAGTTGCCCATCAATTAAGGTGGGAAAACTGCAGATGCAGCAGGTTGTAGGGGGAAGATCCGCAATCCAGTTCAGGGCCGCCTAGAAAGAGTTTTCCATCTACACCATCTCCATTCCCGCATCCGCCTGAGTCCTTTCTGATGTTGAAGATCCCTGGGTCACACCCTGGCCGCCTCCTCTCTTGGCAACCTCATCCCCTCTCCAGCCCAGTGACCTTCTCTCCACCCGGTGCCACCTTGCAAAGGCGCGTCTCCAGGGCAGTTCTGAGGTGCTGCCGGGAGGAGGCAACGCGCTCCGGGTCTGGTAGACCTGGCGGGGCTTGCAGGCACGTCACTGTTCTGCAGAGCGCTCGGCCTTTCGTGTGGGGCTCCTCTTTTGGAGAAAGCGGGGAGGGAACGGTCTTCAGGTGCGATTCCTTGGAGGAGTGTACGGCAGCAGGCAGTCGGGAGATACCAATAGCTCAGTGCAAGGGGGTGCTATTCTCCCTTAAAGACCTGAGATCTATCGTTCCCTGGTGGTCTAGTGGCTAGGATTCGGCGCTTTTACCGCCGCGGCCGGGGTTTGATTCCCAGTCAGGGAAACTCTTTTTCCTTACAGGAATCTTCTCTTCTTCCCCCAAGATCCAGATGCAGAAGAGTCTCTGGACGGATTTCCCCATGAGGCCTGGCCTTTAGGGTCCAAGACATCTCCCAGGTGGGAGAGGTGAGGTATAATGAGCACCCTGGGCAGTGACTCACCTGTACTTCTCCCTTCATCTCAGAAACCTAACATCTCACTTTCAGAGTTGAACTAAAGGGAACCTGAAACTTGAGTACCAATTAGTCCTTTAAAAAAAGCTTTGAAAGGTACAAAAAATTTGCAGGGATAGTAACATCGTATTTATTCACCTAAATGCACCAGTTCACAATTTCCCACATTTGCTTTTTCATTCTCTCTCCATATATATGATTTGCCACATCCTTTGAGAGTAATTGCAGACATCTCAAGATCAATAGTTGGGACACTTTGCTTCTTTCCTTTGGTGATGTCCCTCAAAACCAGCTGGAGGACTTTTCCTGCAAGGAGAGGAGAGGGCTTTGTCCTCTCTCTCAAGGAGACCCCTCTTTGCCCTTTGAGGAACCTGACACCCATTCCCTTCAGGCTGTAGAGAAGCTTCAGGTGGAGTTTTTTTCCTCTCTCCCCTTCTCCTCGATGGTGCAGGCCAGGCCCACCCTGTGCTTGTAGGAACAGATTAGGTCGTCATCCTCCCAGCACCAGCTGCCCTCTGAACTCCTCCTGGTTGCTTTGGCGGGTAGTGGGGTCTTGGGTCAGTCTGAACTCTAGAACTGCCCACCTCTTCAGGGAGACCCTTCAGGGAAGTACAGCTGCCTCCTTGGCTCCTGCCTCACTCTCTGTACCCTACTAGGATCATAAAGGGTTCTAACCCAATAAAAAGGTGAAGAATCCCTTCCTGTGGTGGGAGGATGGGGGGAGCAGGTGGGAAATGCTTCAAAGGGAAGAGGAAAGTTCTCAAGAACTTTCCAGAATTGTCTGCATTGGGTGCTGTCAGGTAGGTGGCTACCCTGTGATAATGGTGCTAGTCTTGTCTTGTCCTGGCCTTGACCTGGTCCTGGGTCCAGTCTGAGTCCAAGGAGACAGAGGCATCCTGATTTGTGCTGCGTACTCAGGTGTGCCTCTCCCCAAAGTGGGGTAGTGTCTCAGCTTCTATTTCCAGGATCCCAGGGGAGTCCAAGGATGCTAGGATGGTTTTTTTTCTTGCACTTCCATAGAAACCCTTGAGAGAAAGGATACATGAAGGTCTTCCACAAAAGCAGTTTCTGCCTGCTGAAGGGGTTCAGAACAGGCCTCCCCAAGATATGCCACTTTGGCACATGGAATATTTTGAGCTGAAGGCAACTGGGATTCTGCAGGCTCAAGAAACACTTTTACCTCTCCCTTGAAGAATTTAAATTGAGGGTCTTGCCCTTGCACAGACAACTTTTTATGGCCTATCTCTATGGCAGGACAAACCTCGAATTATTGTCTTGTGTCCTGAATAACCCTCGAAGCCTCAAGCCCCTATCTCATTCATTAACTCAAGATGGCATATATATCTCATTTTACCTTTTTGTCTCTGAACCTCTTGTGTATGTGGGGTCTCTGACCTTTTCATGTATGTGGGGTTCCTGCACATATGCAATTAAACTTGATTTTCTCCTATTAATCTGTCTCATGTCGATTTAATTCTTAGACCAGCCAGAAGAACCTAGAAGGGCAGAGAAAATTTTCTTTCTCCCCCACAGTTGGCGTAGCTGGCAGGATAAATTTCCCTGACTGGACTCTGCTCTCGCGGAGGCTGCTGTAGGTGAGAGATCCTGGGCGCGGACCTACTCACCGCTCATCAAGTCATGCTGAGGCAGCGTCCCACATAGAAGAACTAGAAGGACCTACAACCAGGATACACAACTATGTATTGGGGGCTTTGGGGAGAAAAAAGAAGAAGAGGAAGATTGGCAACATATGTTAGCTGAGGGCCAATCTTCCTCAAAAAAACAAAACAAAACAAAAAGCCCCTTCCTATATCTTAAAAAAAAGAAAAAAAGAAATATGTTTTGAGCACACCAAGCCTGTCTTTCAAGGATACACAGTTACAGAGAGCCAAATTTTGGCAATCTAAGAAAACTACTTTGAATACAAATTTTACCTTTAATTTCCAGAGCTTCAGATGAAAATATTTCTATTATGTCCACCAATACTACACTCATTAGGGCTTTTTGTTATCTGATTTAAATGATAAGGGCAAAGAGGATGAGATCACTGCTGGAATGACAGCAAAATCCAACAGGGTAGGGAATCTACCTGAAAAGACTCAAAAGCCTTTGATTCTAAGTGGGTTTATGCCACCAAACACTGAGTTAAAAGCCAAGGTACTGGAGACCCTGAAGTCTTCGTGCTCCACTATGGCACAAAGTGCTTGCTAGAACCTAGGCTTGTGTCTCTTTCATCGTCTGCTCTTCCAAACTCCTCTAGCTCTGTAAACCTGAGGAGGCATCAGACATTGGAGACATGACTGGGGAAGTTATGTCATGGGACACATTTTGGGGCTCATGAGAACATCTGTTAGTTAAATCATTTCAAGGCTAGACTGGCAGGTCAATTGCCCTCCCATAGCTTCCTCAGAATGAAAGCTTCTGTAAATTCCATCTGCAAACTGAGAAGAGTCCAGAACTCAATGGAAACATTACTTCCCTTTGGTTGAAGTGATGTGTCTTGTGGACTCAGATGCTTCCTAGCCAACTTTTACTGCTGCTTCTCCTCAGCCCCATGGTGAATGCAATGGCTTCAGTTTTTAGCCTAATATCCAGAGCTAATTTCACGGATACCAGCAGCGTCACTTCAGATTTCTCTTTGGAAGAAAAGAAAATATTCAGGTGTTACTTTTCTAAGCTTTTTTCTACAAAAGCCCTGGGATGGACAATAAATGTTATTCTTTGATTTCTGTTTAGGGAACAAGCCTGTAATAATGTTAACAGTATCACAACTCTCAGTTTACCTCTTGTGCCTGAGAAAGAAGGCCACAGGCTTGAAGAAGGACATGCTCCAGGAGGGCAGGAATAAATGAGACTCTGATGAGAGGAAGTAGGATGGTGAGGCAAGTGGGACAGGAAACTGAGGCTTCCAAGTTGGTTCAAGTCTTGTTTTGTTGAAAAACTGAGTCAGTTCAAATGCCTGATTCAACATGTGGGCAGGAGGGAGTAATATTTGTGTGTGTGTGTGTGCGCGTAGGCACAAAAAAGTGACAGGGTAGCAGAGATCCAGTTTGCTGAAGTCCCCACTCTTAAATCCTTGTGAGGTGCCATTGTTCTATTGTGTTTCACATTGTTGTAGTGACACCCTTGGTTAGAACTGAGTTATAATAAATGAAATGTTTCCAGAGGAACATAAGCTTAGGTGTGGATTATCAGAATTTGTTCTGGATTATCTAGAATTGGGTCTTGGATCTGGTTAGATTGGAAGGTATTAATGACCCTGATGTCAGGGAACACTGTCAGTTCAAGGCATGCAGTAGCAAAACACTTACTCAAATCATCTTCTGTAGATACCTGTATTTAGGTTCCTATAGAAGGTAAGGATTAGAGTGGCCAAGTAGTTGCTGACATAGAACACCAGTGAAAATAGGGAGTATAATGGGTTCATTACTTGTAAGTGAACTGAAGGAATTGGGGAAACAAGATGATGAGCTCAGGGTTCTGAATTCCTAGCTCAAGATTTAGGTTAGGGACCTGAAAGCTTCTATGACTATATTAAAAAAGAAAAAAACTTTTAAAACTTTATCTCGTATAGCTGTAGGCCTGAGTCCTGCAAACTAAACCTAAATTGAATTCCCAACATCATAGGATCTCTTAGTTCAAGTAAGGGCATTTATTAAAGACTGATACTATCGGGATGAGGTCATTTGGACAGATTCTGATGAAGCTGGGGACCTTGAAGCCCTAAACACCACTAAGCCTCCACTTGTATGAGAAGCAGCCCTTCCTCCCTTGTTTGACGAGGTTTGTCTCCACCTACCTGAAGAACCTCTAATGGTTTCTCCTGAGTAGTTGCTTACATGCGTCTGCTGATCCTCCTCAGGACCTACTGCCACCATGTATCATTGCTCTATACCTACAATCAAACTCAAGTCCCAGGAAGCCCCAGAGAGAAATGTACAAAATGTGGTGACCCATGAAAAGGTGAAGTACAACCAGAAATACTGCAAGATTTTGCCATTTTATATGGACAGAAGTCCCAGGGACATCTTTAAGGGAATGAATCTTAAGGGTAAAGAAGCAGGGAGGAAGAAATATAATGTTGCATCAGACTGAGATTATTTATTGATTTTGTTGCACTAAGTGGAGATTTTGGATCCATTGTGTTAGTCTAAGCAGCTGGGAGAGGCTCTCACTGTTCACTTGCTTGGTTGACTGAAAACTTGCACCAAAAATTGGCCTATAGTAAATTAAGTTAAAATGCCAGAACTTCTTTGGTATACTATAATGGAAAGTATCCAAAGGCTTAGGGAGGTCAGGATGCTAGAATGGATTTATCATGTAAGACTTGCTCATTCATCCTTATCTATGTTCTCTGGGAAGATCAAGAAGATGCTACTTTCAACAAGGCTGTGAGAAATATATTCAAGAAGGCTGTCCCTGCATCCTCAAAGGACTCTTTTGTGGCTATTTTTTGATGGGCAGTGTGAACTGCTGCCATTGAACTGTGATCCCTGAGATTTATGGGGATAATGGGAAGATGGAGTTGGGAGGGTCATATGACAACAATTAATCACCAAACACAAGGTGGCCACAGTTACTACAATGAATAGCAGACCTACGGCAGTAATCAGAACAGCTCAGAGCTCTTTGTATTAACTCATCAATTAGTGTCCCTAGAACTGAAATAGATGGGTAGCTTATTAAAGTCTTACTTAATATGTATAAACAGAAACACTTTATGTCTAGTGAACATAAGTCTGACTTGATTCACAATAGCCACAGATCCTAAACAAATTCACAATCATAGAGCCCTTTGAATGATGGAGAGGTAGGTCCCCTCAAGGAAGGATGTTATTACACGGCTAAAAATTAATACTCTCAGACCTTTAGCCAAATAGCATGCTCATTCCAGAGTCATCTGAGTAGAATGTTCTATTAGTAAAAGATGACTTTATAACAGAATATTTGTAATTTATACCATAATAGAATAAATATTACTTTACCTCAGGTATTAATAGTTATGCTTAATCGCCAAAAAATAGTATACAAGGATTATCATCAGGGTTGATTATCAGTCAAATTAGAATGAGGCAAGTTTAGAATTTGAACATCTATTTGGCTGTCATAAGATTTACCTTTACTAGGAAGCAGAAGTAGAGTAGCTAACTACATATTTAAGCAATATCTAACAATTTTATAGGAGGCAACAATAAAATTATTTATAAGTTATAAGCCTTAGGTATGGGTTGAGGGAAATATTAAGGTAATTGATGGGCTTAAAATGAGTTTTAAAATCTGACTGACTCCCTAAAGTATAACTTTCCTTTTATGCAAAAAAGAAAAGGATGTGAAGAGGATTTGACATATTCAGAAATGTACACAGTTGGAGTATTGGTGTAATGTATTTATAACAAAGGAAAAGACCTGCTCAATATCTGGGCAACTAGAGAGGCCTTTTGAGAAATTAGCTTTTGTCAGCTTGTGTATTGGTTGAGCTATGGACAATATCAGAGAGTCCTAACAACTTTGTGGGTTTCTTTGGAAACTATTTCAAAATAAAAAGTTAAAAAGATAACTTGAAGAGGTTGAGGAAAACAAAAGATGGAGATTTGTAGCTCTCCTTAGATCAAAACTCATAACATTTTCTTTCCTGGAGTCAAACAGCAAAAGATTGGGAGAGATTAATCCACATAGACATGACAGAATTAGCAATTATGTATGGAAAAGATGTCACTATATTGGTAGATAATATTAAAACATAGGTAGAAGTCATAAACCATAAACCATAGACATGTTGGGCTTACAACACGGCAGTCAAGGAAAAGTCTGTTATCCTGGATATGCTGGGGATAAATGCCCAAGAGTTCAATCGCTAAATTGTATAGTAATTGCACGTTTAGTTATATAAGACTATAATTGCTTTCCAGAGTGGCTGTACCATTTTACATTCCCACCAGCAACATACAAGAGCTCCGGTTTTTCCACACCCTCACCAGCATTTGGTATTTTTAACTTTAGCCATTTCAGATAGGTGTGTAGTGATATCTCATTGTGGTTTTAATTTGCATTTGCCTAATGGCTAGTATGTTGAACCTCGTTTCATATACTTATTTGACATCCTTATATCCTTCTAGGTGAAATATCTGTTCATGTCTTTGTCCATTTTCTGATTGGGTTGTTTGTTATTTTACCGTTGAGTTTTGAAAATTCTTTTTGTACTATAGATACTAGTCCTTTGTAGATATATGATTTGCAAATATTTTCTACCTATCTATAGCTTGTCTTTTCATCCTCTTAACAAGGTCTTTTGTAGAGTAACAGTTTTAAATTTTGATATGGTGTAATTTATCAATCTTTCCTTTTACGGATCATGCTTTTGGTGCCAATTTTAATAATTCTTTGCCTAGTTCTAAATCCTGAAAATTTTCTCCTTCTTTTTCAGGGTTTTTTTTTTTAGCCCTGTGCTAACACCTGTTGCCAATCTTCTTCTATTTTCCTTTTTCTCCCCAAAGCCCCAGTACATAGTTGTATATCATAGTTGTAGAGTTGTAGCTCTTCTATATGGGAGGCTGCCCAAGCACGGCTTGATGAGCAATGAGTAGGTCCATGCCCAGGATCCCAGCTGGTGAACCCCAGGCTGCTAGAGCAGAGCATGTGAACTTAACCACTACACCACTGGGCCGACCCCCCCCCCTTTTTTTAAGTGGCAAAGCCACAGTTTGAAGCCAGGCAGTTGGGCTCCAAGCCTACTTTCTTTCTTTTTTTTTTGGTAACTCAATATGTAATTTTTTTTTGTTGATGTCTTAATAGTTTATAACATTGTGAAATTTTAGTTGTACATTATTGTCAATCACAATATAAATGCTTCCCTTCATCCCTTGTGCCCACCTCCCTCCCCCTTGCCCCTAGTAACCACCGACCAGTTCTCTCTGCCCTTGTGTTAGTTTATATTCCACATATGAGTGAAATCATGCAGTGTTTGTGTTTCTTTTTCTGGCTTATTTTGCTTAACATAATACTCTCCAGGCCCCTCCATGTTGTTGTGAATGGGACAATTTTGTCTTTTTTTTATGGCTGAGTAGTATTCCATTGTATATATATACCACATCTTCTTTATCCAGTCATCCATCGAGGGACACTTGAGTTGCTTCCACTTTTTGGCTATAGTGAATAATGCTGCAATAAATATAGGGGCACATAAGCCTCTTTGGATTGTTGATTTCAGGTTTGTCGGATAGATACATAATAGTGGGATAACTGGGTCATATGGTATTTCTATTTTTAATTTTTTGAGAAACCTCCATACAGTTTTCCATAGAGGTTGCACCAGTTTGCATTCCTACCAGCAGTGGATTAGAGATCCTGTTTCTCCACAACCTCTCCAACTTTGTTGTTTTTTGTGTTGGTGATTATAGTCAATCTAACGGGTGTAAGGTGATATCTTAGTGTAGTTTTGATTTGCATTTCCCTGATGATTAGTGATGCTGAACATCTTTTCATGTGTCTGTTGGTCATCTGTATATCTTCCTTGGAAAAATGTCTGTTCATATCCTCTGCCTATTTTTTGATTGGGTTGCTTGTTTTTTTGTTTTTCCATTGTCTGAGTTCTTTATACATTATGGAGATTAACCATATGATTTGCAAATATTTTCTCCTAGCTGGTGGGTTGTCTATTCATTTTGATCCTGGTTTCATTTGCCTTGTAGAAGCTCTTTAATCTGTTGAAATCCCACTTATTTATTTTTTCTTTTGTTTCCCTTGTCCGAGTAGACATAGAATCCAAAAAGATCCCTTTATGACCAATGTCAAATAGTGTACTGCCTATATTTTCTTCCAGGAGATTTATAGTTTCAGGTATCACTTTCAGGTCTTTGATCCATTTTCAGTTAATTTTTGTGTATGGCGATAGAAAATGGTCTACTTTCATTCTTTTGCATGTGGCTGTCCAATTTTCCCAGCACCATTTATTAAAAAGATTTTCCTTTCTCTATTGTATTGTGCTTGGCTCCTTTGTCAAAGATTAGTTGTCCATAGTGTGTGGTTTTATTTCTGGGCTTTCAATTCTGTTCCATAGATCTGTGTCTATTTTTGTACCGGTACCATGCTGTTTTGATTACTATAGCTTTGTAGTATATTTTGAAGTCTGGGATTGTGATGCCTCCAGCTTTGTTCTTTTTTTTCAGGACTGCTTTAGCTCTTCAAGGTCTTTTGTTGCCCCATATGAATTTTAGTATTCTTTGTTCTATTTCCATGAAGAATGTCACTGGGATTCTGATTGGGATTGCATTGAATCTGTAAACTGCTTTAGGTAGTATGGACATTTTAACTATGTTTATTCTTCCAATCCATGTGCATGGGATATTTTTCCATTTCTTTACATCTTCATCAATTTCTTTCACTAGTGTCTTATAGTTTTCATTATATAGGTCTTTCACCTCCTTGGTTAAGTTTTTTCCCAGATATTTCATTGTTTTGTTGTTGTGATTGTAAATGGGATTGTATTCTTGAGTTCTCTTTCTGTTAGTTCATTATTAGAGTATAGAAATGCAACTGATTTTTGTAAGTTGATTTTATACCCTGCAACTTTGCTATAGTTGTTGATTATTTCTAATAGTTTTCCAATGGATTCTTTAGGATATTCTATGTATAAGTTCATGTCATCTGCAAATAGAGAGAGTTTCACTTCTTCGTTGCCCATTTGGAGTCCTTTTATTACTTTTTCTTGCCTAATTGCCCTGGCCAAAACCTCCAGTACTATGTTGAATAAGAGTGGTGAGAGTGGGCACCCTTGTCTTGTTCCTGTTCTCAGAGGAATGGCTTTCAGTTCTTCCCTGCTGAGTGTGATGTTGGCTGTGGGTTTGTCATATATGGCCTTTATTATGTTGAGGTACTTTCCTTCTATATCCATTTTATTGAGAATTTTTATCATAAATGGATGTTGGATCTTGTCAAATTCCTTCTCTGCATCAATTGAGATAATCATGTGGTTTTTATTCTTTGTTTTGTTAATGTGTGTATAACGTTGATTGATTTGCGGATGTTGAACCATCCCTGTGTCCCAGATATAAATCCCTCTTGGTCGTAGTGTATGATCTTTTTGATGTATTGTTGTATTCGGTTTGCCAATATTTTCTTGAGGATTTTTGCATCTATGTTCATTAGCGATATTGGCCTGTAGTTTTCCTTTTTTGTATTGTCCTTGTCTGGCTTTGGTATCAGGGTGATGCTGGCCTCATAGAATGTGTTAGCAAGTGTTCCACCTGCCTCTATTTTTTGGAAAAGTTTGAGAAGGATTGGTATTAAGTCTTCTTTGAATGTTTGGTAAAATTCTCCAGAGAAGCCATCTGGTCCTGGACTTTTATTTTTGGGGAGGTTTTTGATTACTGTTTCAATCTCTTTACTTGTGATTGGTCTATTCAGGTTCTCTATTTCTTCTTGATTCAGTTTTGGTAGGTTGCATGAGTCTAGGAATTTATCAGTTTCTTCTAGATTGTTCAATTTGTTGGCATATAGTTTTTCATAGTATTCACTTATAATCCTTTGCATTTCTGTGGTATCTGTAATCTCTCCTCTTTCATTTCTAATTTTATTTATTTGAGCCTTCTCTCTTTTTTTCTTTGTGAATCTAGCTAAGGGCTTGTCAATTTTGTTTATCTTCTCAAAGAACCAACTCTTTGTTTCATTGATCCTTTCCATTGCTTTTTTTTGGTTTCAATTTCATTTATTTCTGTTCTAAATTTTGTTATTTCCCTCCTTCTGCTGACTTTGGGCTTTGTTGTTTGTTTTCTACTTCTGGTAGATGCAGTTTAAAGTTGCTTGTTTGGGATTTTTCTTATTTGTTAAGGTGGGCCTGTATTGCTATGAGTTTCCCTCTCAGGACCTCTTTTGCTGCATCCCATATGAGTTGGTATAGTGTATTTTCATTTTTGTTTGTTTCTAGATATTTTTTTTTATTTCTCCTTTAATCTCATCAGTGATCCAGTGGTTGTTCAGTAGCTTGTTGTTTAGTCTCCACATCTTTGTCACTCTCCCAGTTTTTCCTTGTAGTTGATTTCTAGTTTCATAGCCTTATGGTCAGAAAAGATGCTTGTTATGATTTCAGTCTTTTTAAATTTATAAAGACTTGCCTTGTTTCCCAACATATGGTCTATCCTTGAGAATGTTCCATGTGCACTTGAGAAGAATGTGTAGTCTGCTGTTTTTGAGTGGAGTGCTCTGTATATATCTACTAAGTCCATCTCATTTAGCTTTTCATTTAGGTCTACTATTTCCTTGTTGACTTTTTGTCTGGATGTTCTATCCATTGATGTGAGTGGAATGTTGAGGTCCCCTACTATTATTGTGCTGTTGTTAATATCTCCTTTTAGGTTTGTTAATAGTTGCTTTATGAACTTTGGTGATCCTGTGTTGTGTGCATATATATTTATAAGTGATATGTCTTCTTGGTGGAGTGTCCCTTTTATCATTATATATTGCCCCTCTTTGTCTCTCATTACCTTTTTTATTTTGAAGTCTGCTTTGTCTGATATAAGTATGGCCACACCTGCCTTTTTTTGTTTGTTTGCCATTGGCTTGGAGTATTGTCTTCCAATCTTTTACTCTGAGTCTGTGTTTGTCTTTGGAGCTGAGATGTGTTTCCTGGAGGCAGCATATTGTTGGATCTTGTTTTTTAATCCATCCTGCCACTCTGTGCCTTTTGACTGGAGAATTCAATTCATTTACATTTAGAGTGATTATTAATATATGAGGGCTTGGTGTTGCTACTTTCTTGCTCATTTTCCATATCTTTTGCGTTTGCTTTGTTTCTTGTCTCGTGTGATTTGGACTACCAATTCAGTCTGGTAGTTCTGTATGATGGTTTTCTTTTTATTTATCATATGTGTCTCTGCTTTGAATATTAGTTTAGTGGTTACCATGAGGTCCATATAAAAAGTCTCGTAGATGAGATAGTCCATTTTCTGATGGCCTCTTATTTCCTTTGTCTAAGTCAATTCCATCCTTTTCCTCTTCCCCTTCTAAGTTTTTGTTGTAACAACTTATTCCATCCTGTGTTGTGATTTCGTGTTTATAGTGATGAGGTTATGTTTATTTTTGGTGTTTTCCTTCCCTTAATCTTTGATGTTATAATTAAGTGTTTGCTAACCTATTCTGATAGAGAGCTGCAACTTATCTGATTTTGTCTACCCATTTTCTCCTTGCACAAAGCTTTGTATCCCCTTTCTCTCTCTTTTTTTTTTTTCAGGCATAAGGGCCTTCTTGAGCATTTCTTGCAGTGAGGGTCTTGTGGCCATGAATTCCCTTAGCTTTTGTTTATCTGGGATAGTTATTATTTCTCCATCATATCTGAAGGATATTTTTGCTGGATAGAGTATTCTTGGATGAAAGTTTTTATCTTTCAGAATATATCATTCCACTCTCTCCTAGCCTGTAGAGTTTCTGATGAAAAATCTGCTGAAAGCCTGATTGGAATTCCTCTGTACAGTATCTTATTTTCTCTTGCTGCCCTTAATATTTTTTCTTTGTCACTTACTTTTGCCAGGTTTACTACTATATGCCTCAGGGTTGGCCTTTTTTTGTTGATATATTTAGGAGATCTATTGATTTCATTCACTTGTATTTCCAGCTCCTTCACCAGGGGTGGGAAGTTCTCAGCTATTATTTCTTTGAACAAGCTCTCTGCTTCTTTGTCCCTCTCTTCTCCCCCTGGGATACCTATAATCCTTAAGTTGCTCTTCTTAAATGAGTCAGATATTTCTCTGAGACTTTCTTCATTTATTTTTAGCCTTAGTTCTGTCTCCTCGTCCATCTGAAGCCTTTCTAGATTCCTATCCTCAATAATACTAATTCTCTCCTCCATATTGTCAGCTCTGGCCTTTAGAGATTCCAGATTTTCCTCTATCTCCCCCACTGTGTTTTTCATCTCCAACAATTCTGATTGGTCTTATTTACGGTTTCAATCTCCTTTGTGAAGAAGCTCCTAATTTCCTTGAATTGTCTATCTGTATTCTCCCGTAATTCATTGAGCCTTTTCATGATATGTATTTTGAATTCTCTGTCATTTAGGTTATAAATTTCTGTGCCTTCCAGGTTGGTTTCTGGATCTTGTCATTTTCCTTCTAGTCTGGAGATTTAATGTATTTTTGCATTGTGGTTGAAGGTGTGTTTTTATTTTTTCTTATCTTGAAGATGTCTTGTCTTAGATTTCACTTGCTGCCACTAGGTGGGGGTCAATAATTGTGTGTTCCGAAACCGCTAAGATGTGTGGGCATTCTGGCTGCGTTGATGTTGGCTGGGCTGGAGTGCCTTGCTTGGTCGTGGGGCGGGTCTACACGCCGGTGGGGCATTGCACACTGGCCAGGCCACTTGGTTGGATTGCTGCATGCCTCCCCTGGGCTGCAGCACTCCTGGGCTTGGGTGCTGAACTGGGTCACTGAGTGTGGCCAAGCTCAGATGCTGAGCTCGGGCACCAAGCTCAGCTGAGCCAGGATGCTGAGGGAGGGAGAGGGGCACTGACTTTCACCTCCCCAGTCCCAGAGACTTCCTGTTTCTCCCTCCCTATCTCCTCTTCTGGAGTGTTAGTTTGGCAAGGACACCCCCGCACCTGATCCATTCCTTCCGCCTGGCCAGGTTTCCACTGGATTGGATTGCTGCACACCTCCCCGGGGCGGCAGCACACCTGGGCTTGGGCGCCGAACTGCAAACTGCGGGCCCCAGCGTAGCTAACCTCAGCTGCTGAGCTCAGGCGCCAAGCGCGGCTGAGCCAGGATGCGGAGGGAGGGAGAGGGGCGCTCACTTTCATCTCCCGCATCCTGGGGGCTTCTCATTCCTCCCTCGATATCTGCTCTCCTGGAGTGTTAGCTTGGTGAGGACACCCCCACACTGATCTGTTCTTTCCTCCTGGGGGTTCGCCAGGCTCTGTGTGGAAACTTGGAGAGCCAAGGTTTTCCGGCAGAGGGCTGCCCCTCCCTATCCTCTCTGAGAGCCATGGGGCCTCAATCTCAGATCCGCTGTTGTTGGGGAAGGAGGGAAGCCTTCCTTACCTGCTTCCACTTCCCCTACAGTTTCCAGCACCTCTGCTATCAGATGTAAGGCTGTATGGGTCTCTCAGACGTCCTATGTGTAGTTTGAAACACTTCCATTGCTGTATAGATGACCCTTTTGTGGTATCTTAGCGGGGGAGAGTTTAGGGGAAAAAGCTCACTCGCCAAGATGCTGACGTCACTATCCCATCTCCTTTTTTAAATAAAAGTTTTATAATTTTACATTTACGTATGTGATCCATCTTGAATTAATTTTGTTTAAGACATGAGGTTTCTGCTATGGATGTCCAATTGCTCCAGAATCATTTGTTGAAAAGGCTATGCTTCCTCCATTGAATTGCTTTTGCCCCTTTGTCAAAAATCAGTTGAACATACTTGTGTACTTCTGTGTAAATTTTATATAAGCTCATCTATGTCTACAAAAAATTTGCTGGGATTTTGATAGGAATTGCATTAAACCTGTAGATCAATTTGGGGAGAGTTGGCATCTTTACTGTCTTGAGACATTCAATCATGAACACAGTATATCTTTCCATTTATTGAGATCTTTTTAAATTGTTTTCATCAGTATCTTGTAATTTTCAGCAAAAGATTCACACAAATCCTTTATATGCTTTGTTAGATTTATACCTAAGTATTTCATTTTCTTTGGAGCAATTGTAAATAGTATTGTGTTTTTAATTTCAATTAAATGATTTCCGTGTATTCATTGTTAGTGTATAGAAATGCAATTGATTTTTGTGTGTTGATCTTGTATCCTGCAGTCTTGCTGAACTCATTTATTAATTCTAGATTTTGGGTTTTAAAAAAAATTCCTTGGGACTTTCTACAGAGATAATTATGTCATCTACAAATAGGGACAGTTTTATTTCTTCCTTACCTATCTATATGCCTTTTATTTATTTGTTCTTGCCTTATTGCAGTGACCAAAACTTCCAGTATTATGTAGAATAAGAGTATGAGAGTAGATATCATTTCCTTGTTCGTAATCTTTGGGGGAAAGCATTCAGTCTTTCACCATTAAGTATATTGTTAGTTGTAGGATTTTTGTAGATGTTCTTTATCAAGTTGAGGAAGTACCTCTCTAGTCCTATTTTTCTGAGAGTTTTATTCATGAATGGATATTGGATTTTGTTGAATGCTTTTTCTGCATTCATTGGTGTAATCATATACCTTTTCTTCTTTAACCTGTTGATGTAGTGGATTATATCAATTAATTTTTTAATGTTGAACAAACCTTGCATACCTGGAATAAATCCCACTTTGTCATGGTATATAATTCTTTCTATACATTGCTGGATTCAGTCTGCTAATATTTTGTTGATGATTTTTGCACCTAAATTCATGAGGGATATTGGTTTATAGTTTTTGTTTGTACTATCTTTGCCTGATTTTGGTATCAGGGTAATATTAGCCTCATAAAATGAGTTGGAAAGTGTTCCTTCCTCTTGTATATTCCAGAATAGATTGCGTAAAATTAGTATTAATTCTTCTTTAAATGTTTGTAGACTTTTCCAGTGAAACCATCTATGCCTGGAGATTTATTTATGGGTAGTTATTTAATTACAAATTCAATGTTTATAGCATTATTCAGATTGTCTATTTCATCTGGTTAAGTTTTGCTAGTTTGTGGTTTTTGAGAAATTAGTCCATTGTTTCTAAGTTTTTGAAAGTGGTTTTGTTATTCATAACAAGCCTCTTTCAACCACACTTGAGTATATACTAATGAAGGGACTTTTGGAAAGCCCTGGTTGCCAGTGGAACTAATCATAATTAGAGAGTTGGAAGTTTCACTCACTAACTTACTGGAGACTGGAGGCCAAATCAATTACCAATGGCCAATGATTTAATCAATTATGCCTATATAATGAAGCCTCCATAAAAATCTCTGAACTACAAGATTCAGAGAGCTTCCAGGTTGGTGAACACATAGAGGTGCTGGGAGAGTGGCCAAGCCCAGAGAGGGCATGGAAGCTCCATACCCCTTCCCACACACCTTGCCCTATGCCTTTCTTCCATCTGGTTGTTCCTGAGTTATATTCTTTTATAATAAACCAGTAATCTAGTAAGTAAACTGTTTCCTGAGTTCTGCGAGGCACTCTAGCAAACTAATTTGAACCCAAGGAGGGGGTTCTGGGAACCTGTTTATAGCTGGTGGGTCAGAAGCACAGGTAATGACCTGGACTTGTGATTGGTGTCTGAAGTGGGAGTGACAATCTTATAGGACTGAACTCTTAACCTGTCTGATGTTATCTCCAGGCTAACAGTGTCAGAATTGAGTTAAATTGCAGGACACCCAGCTCATGTCACAGAATTGCTTGATGTGTGGAAAACTCACACATCTGGTGTTAGAGTGAAGTAGTGTCATAATATTGAGAATAAAGGAGGAATGTTTTTCCTTTACAACAAACTCACTGTGGGGTAAGTTACTCTTCCACTTGTCACTGCTAAGCTCAGGATGCTCTTTGAGGAGTTTGATGATACTGTAAATATTCCTTAGTGTCCCCTGATTTTTCTGAACCCAGCCTGAAGACTGTCCTTATATTCACCACTGTTGGCTACCACATGATCCACCATTATCTTGACTTTCTTTGGATTATTTTCATCCTCCAAACTTGTTGACTTTCTTCCCTATGCTCTCTCAGCTCTGGACTCTCAGGGCATTGGCTTAGCTCAGGCTCCTAGAGGAAACACATACCACAGGGAACAAGGTCAGGTCTCAGCTGCAGTTCCCAGGGCATGTTTAATACACATTTAAGTCTCTCATAGACTCAGAGAAACTGAGCAGGGAGGGACTTTGGAGAGCTAGAATAATAGTATTATCTTACTCATGAGGAAACTGAAGCTCAGAATGACTAAGAGATTTTCCCAAGCTCCCACACTACTTGATGGGAGCAGAGTCACCACACAAGCCTTGGCCACAAGCTTCCCTGTCCAAAGCACCTAACACACCCTCCAGGAACCCATATTTGAATTTCAGGGTATAGTAGATCAGACATAGGTATTTCCACTCTTAAAACAAAAATATCTGAAGGATTTTTCCTGGAACAATTCTTTTATCATAGTTCTATAGTCTTATTATATAAACTAAGTCAGTTTTCAATCCTGGCTGACACAATGGGATCAAGGAACACGTAAGTGTTAAATAAAATTTATCACAGCCACAATTGAAATGTATTTATGTGATTATCTATAAAATGTCTGGCTCCTGTGCCAGGAGATCATCTTCCTGAGAGCAGGCACTCTGTCTGCCTTGTTCACCCCTTATCCCCAGTGCCTCCACAAGAGCCTGCCAGATAAAATAGTCAGTAAATACTTGCCCAGTGGATAAATAACATTAACCAGGAATAACTAACTTTTACCAATGTCTTCTAGTCCCAACTGTATTTCTAATCAAATCCTATCCTAGGTCTGTGCTGAAGTAATAAAACCACAGCCTTAGGAAGAGCAGTCCAAGATTTGAATACCAGCTTCACCACATATCACATGTGATTTAGTGGATGATTTCATCATCCACTTTGAGCCTGTTCTGCTCACACACAAAATACAGAAGGAAGTATTAACTACAAGAGTTTTTGCATGTTCTAATGAACATCAGCAGAGAGGGATCCAGCATCATAGTCCCTGCTTCCCCAGTCTGAGTCTTTGGCTCCTTCTGTTTCCTTTAAGCTTTCTTCTCTGCTTTAATTGCTGGAGAATCTCAGCTTTCATATGGGTGATTTCTTCATGAAGTATCCTGTTATTGTCTTCTCCTTTTGCAAAAAGAGAGGACAGAGTTTGGTCTGGGTCTCCATAGTTCTAGGCTTTCTGCTAAGCCACCTAGGTGAGCTGAAAGAAATCGTTACTGAGAGAAGTCAGATCAATAAAGAGGATCCCTTTATAAAGGGATCTCCTCCACCAATATAAGAGGAGCATGAGATCAGGAGGGCAGCCTCTCATGGGAGATAGAACAATGACATGGTCAATGTCAGATCTATTCCAGTGGGGAGGACATCCCAACCAATAATGGAGAGGAAGCTGCCATGGAGAGAGAGAGGAGGAAGATGAAGGTCTAAAAGAGTGTGAGAAGAAAGAAAAAATGGATTAAATGAAGATGGAAATAAGTGGGGTTTTAATTAGGCTGGGAGGAGGATATTTACTGTTGAGATAAAATTTCCTGAGAATCCTGTCAGCAATCAGGAGCTTCATCAGCACCCAGGACGGTTGAGAGTGCTTGATCACAAAGAAGGAGGCTCAAGATGCCAGAGCTTAAAGCCTGAGGTACTGCCTATAGTCCAGCCTCCAACAAAATTGCCAGTTAATTATTTGGAGTTACAAACATAGAAGGAGAATATAGGGAGAGTTTCCCACCCAGAGAGGCTCTGCCCTTTGGTTGTCTAGCCAAGCCAACACCCAATGCAACCTGCTCTGTCTAAAAGTCTATGCTATGGTCATCGCCTATCTTAGCAGCCATTTGAAGTCTTTTTTGTACCTTTATGCCAAAACTACCAATCAATCACCTTTAAAAATATAAGATATTGCTGCTTGTTCAATCCTCTATATACAAGTAAAATGTCAAGGCATATATATTTTCTCATCTTTTTTTTTTTGAAGACTGTCATAGAGTCATCTCTCTTTTCCTTTCAGTTAGAATAGATTCTACAGCTTTTTCCTCAAATAGACAAGTTTTTTATATTTTAAGATTTTTAAATATTTCTTCTTTTTTGAGTCCTCTCCAGTTTTTGAATTTTCACATTCTTTAAAAAAATAGTGACAAAATCTTAAGTGTAATAGTCTACCTAGGAATGTGTAATGTTCTACCTAGGAATGACTAATTAATTCAGTAGAAGAGGTTTCTTTTCTGACTTTTAAAAGTTCTTAATATACTTCAGTACCTACCATTGTGGTTTCCTTTTCCTCACAGTGGAGTATATTGGCGTTTCATTTAAATTGAGGTCAGTTTTGACCTCCTAATGTCTCACCTCTCACTACCACCTCTGCCTGTGAGATGCTTTTGGTTTTGCTTTGTTTTTTATTTCTATGAATATTATTCTTTTCTCTTTTTTTGAGGAAGATTGGCCCTGAGCTAACATCTGTTGCCAAGCTTCCTCCTTTTTTGCTATTTTTCTCCCCAAAGCCCCAGTAGATAGTTGTATGTCATAGTCGTGCATCCTTCTAGTTGCTCTATGTGGGACGCGGCCTCAGCATAGCATGATGAGCCGTATGTGGGTCCATGCCCAGGATCCAAACCGGTGAACCCTCACTGCCTAAGCGGAGCCTGCGAAATTAACTGCTATGCCACTGGGCCACCCCGAATATTATTCTTATACTTGTCAGTTTTACTTGTCATTCTGGCTGCACAAGGTCACTTTACAATTAATCTCCTTGAATATAGTAATGGACACCCATTTTGATGATGATTTGCACATCTGATGATTTTCTTTATTCTTTTATTCAGATTGCCAATATACTGAACATGACAGAGCACAGGAGGAATCTTGATTGATGTATTTAAGGTTGTCATAAAGCCATTGAATATGGCCCATTAATGTGACCTTTCTACAGAGCATGGTAAAATCCGGCCCTTGGGTATTTGATGGGTAACCCATGACCTGCATGTGCAGTGGTGTTTAGTGGTGTTGCAGCTGAGATTGTGAAGAGATGCTCAAGTGTGGCAGGGAGAGATTTATCTGACTCACCTTCTCTCTCCATTCTAACTGAGGTTGAAGCATAATTCTGGGGAGGATACCCTGGAGTATCCATCTCTATGGCTCTGCTTCCAGGCTTGGCTAGGCTGGTGGTACCATATGTTTGACCCCGGTCACCTCCACATATGCAACAAAATGGTTATGAAAAAGTGAAAGAAGAAAGACGAGGGGAAATCACTTTTGAAAGTTGTCATCCCACCCCTCCCTGCTCCACATCTAGCTATGTGGTGCTACTGCATTGTGAAATGTCTCAAACATATTTCTGAACTCTCTTGTCCAATAACTTTGGGACCTGACATTGTGTTGGAAAAAGACATTCTAATCAAAGCCTTTTATTTTAAAGACTATCAAGTCCTGTTTAAAACTGTATGCTTACATGATGTCACCCAGTGATGAGTTATTGACAGTGATAAGAGGTATAATCACAATAACAGATTTATTGAGCAATCATGTACCAGGTACTATACTAAGCACTATACATATATTAACTTGTTTAAATATCCTATTAGCTTTTAAGGAAGTGTTATTATGCCTATTTTATCAGAAAAGAAGCTGGAAATTAGGGAGACCAAACGATTCATTTGCTCAGGTGCTCATGTTATGAGGGTGCAACAGGGTCTTGCACCGAGACCATCTATCTCTAAATACTAAAGAGCATCTCCCTGTCCAGAAGATAATGTTTAACTTTAATGATGACTGCTCATTTTTAAAGTACTCTTTGTATACATGTCATTGAATTCTATCAACTTAAAGTATATCCAGATTTTTAAAATATTCTTTACATTTAATCCCATAGAATATTAATAGTAGGAAAACTTAAAGTCCATCTTCTCAAATACTCCCATTTTAAGATGAAAAAATATAGGTCTAATATTTGTTCAAAAGTGGTAAATAATTTTAATTTTGGTAATATATTTGAAATACTTCTCTTGATTATAAAAATAACATTAGATGATCAGCAATCATATATACTAGTTTAACATTTATGTCTAACGTTTGGTTACAAATAATGTTGCCAACTTTTTGTATCATTTAAAACAAAAAGAGGAATTGAGATCCATTTTAGATAATATTTGTACCTTACACACAGAAGACAATGTAAATATGCATTATATTTTATGTTGGAAATGACAGAGGTGTTCATTATGGGAATAGAAAAAGAAAGGACATATTTCATGGGAAAAGTGACCTTTTGTAACCTCCTTAATTAATATGATTTTGGCTTGTGTTAAATCAAATTTTCATTGTCCCATCTCAAAGGAGTCCTACTTCAAAAAACTATTCTATAAAATTCTAAATAAAAATGTATTAAGGGAAGATAGTGGAGTAGGAAGTACCAAGAGTCTGTCTTGCCATCAAAATAATTACACTGGTAGAATCTGTCCAATGTAACTGTTTTGGACCTCTGGAGTCTATTGAAAGCTTGAAACTTCCAGGGGAGGGACAGTACATAGAGTTAATTTTGGTCAATTTCAGCTCTTAGCACAGTAGCAGCTAGCCATCTCTCTCCCTCAGACATGTGACAGGCAGCTGTGCACACGAAGCAGCAATATTCCTGGGGCAGCTTGCACACAGACTGTGGGAGCCAGGGTGGGAAAAAAGGATCCTGTCTTCCCAATAATGGGGATCTGTGCTCTGGTCACTTATTGCTGCTTCTAATCACAGAGGTGCAGACAAAGAGGCTGGGCAACCACTGTCGTTGTACTTTGCCTCATTGTTGCAAGTTCCTCCTCTGGCTGAAATTATTTCTAGGAGATTTAAAGAGCCAGTGCCCTCCCCCCCCCCAACCTTCTTATTTTTCTTTTTTCCTCTTTGGGAGCCAGACATTAAAGACTATAACATTCAAAAACAACTTCATATATGGGGAAAATTAGAAAGTGACTGCACATGTCTAGGGAAAAGCCCAGAAAAGACCTGAGAAGATCTTAAGTTTATACCTCAGGATGATCCTTAGCAAAGAAATGGCCTAAAACAATCAAAAAACAAAAACAATAACAAAAAAACACACCCTGGGGAAGGGGGAGAATCTGACTTCCAGTGTCACCACATTATTAGATCAAAATATCCAGTTTTGAACAGAAAAAAATCGCCAAGCATACAATGAAATAAGAAATTATCATCTATTCAAAGGGAAAAAAATAAGTGAACAGAAACTGTCCCTGAAAAAGACCTGATGGCAGATCTACTAGAAAAGACTTAAAACAACTGTGTTAAAGATGCTCAAATGACAAAAGTAAGATGTGGAGAAAGTCAAGAAAATGATGTGTGAACAAAATAGAAATATCAATAAAGAGATAGAAAACCTAAAAAGAAATTCTGTGGCTGAAAAGTACAAGAATTGAAGTGAAAAATTCACTAGACAGATTCAAAGGCAGATTTCAGCAGGCAGAAGAAAGAATCAGAGAACTTGAAGATAGGATAATGGAAATTATTGAGTCTGAGGAAAGAAAGAAAAAAGATTGAAGAAAAGTGAACAGAACCTAAGGGACCTGTGGGACACCATAAGATGGACCAATATACACATTGTGGGAGTCTCAGAAGTAGAAGAGAGTGAGAAAAGGGCAGAGAGAATGTTTGAAGATATAATAACCAAAGTCTTCCCAAATTTGATGAAAGACATGAATGCAAACATCCATGAAGCTCAACAAACTCCAAGATGAATCAAAGAGACCCACATCAAGACACATTATAATCAAAATCTCAAAAGACAAGGACAAAGAGAGAATCTCCAAAGCCGCAAGAGAGAAGTGACTCATCACATACAAGGGGTCCTCAATAAGATTATCAGATTTCTCATCAGAAACTTTGGAGGCTAAAAGGCAGTGGGTCAATAAATTCAAAATACTAAAAGAAAAAAACTGTCAACCAAGAATTCTACATATGGTAAAACTGTACTTCAAAAGTAAGGGAGAAATTAAGACATTCCCAGACAAACAAAAGCTGAGGGAGCTTGTTACCACTACATCTGCATTGCAAGAAATGTTCAAGGGAATTCTGAAAGGTGAAATGAAAGGACACTAGATAGTAACTTGAAGCTCCATGGAGAAATAAAGATCACAGTAAAGGTAAATACTTGAGCAATTATAAAAAGCTAGTACTATTGTAACAATGGCTTGCAACTACACTTTTTGTTTTCTATGTGATTTAAGAGACTAATACATTTAAAAGAATTATTAGTTCATGATTTGGGGGACACAATCTATAAACATGTAACTTTGCAACATCAACAACTGAAAGGGGTGGGGACTGAGCTGCAAAGGAGCAGAGTTTTTGTACATTATTGAAGTTAAGCTGGTATAAATTCAAATTAGAGTGTTGCAGTATTGTGATTTACAAGAAATATATATATATCTTTAGTCATTCAAATGACTGAAATTTATTTCTCAGATATGTTTGGTCTTTATCCACAGTTCCTGGCTCACAACTCCCAAAACTCTTGAAATTTCCTGGACAATGAGAGCAATAAGAGATTTTTTTGTTATAATGTTTGCTCTCTTGTCCTCAGTTCCTGAAAACTCTTCAGGGCCATTAAAGTTTAATGAGTGTCTTGTTTATGTTAATGAATGTGACTTTTGGACTACACCCAAGGGTAGTTGCCAGGAGAACCAGCCATATGATCAGATGATTGGAACTTTCAGACCCACCCCCTGATTTCCAGGGAAGGGAGGAGGCTTGAGGTCGAATCAATCATGCCTATGTGATGAAGCCTCCATAAAAACCCAAAAGGATGGGATTCCGGGAGCTCCCACACTGGAGAAACAGAATGATTGCATGTGCCATCATGCCAGGCCCCAAGTGCCACAAAGACAGAAGCTCCTTTGTTCAGAACCTCGCCCTATGTATCTCTCCATCTGGTTGTTGATTCATAGCCTTTAATATCCTTTAGAATAAATTGGTAATCTAGTGAGTAAGTGTTTTTTTCTGAGTTCTATGAGCCTTTCTAGCAAATTAATTGAGGGGGGTTGTGGTAATCTCTGATTTATATCCAGTTGGTCAGAAGTACAGGTAACAACCTGGACTTGTGATTGTCATCCTGAGTTGGAGGGGTCATGGGAACCTCCAGTTTGTAGCTGGTCAGTCAGAAGCACAGATAACAATCTGGTCTCGTCACTGGTGTCTGAAGTGGAGGGCAGTCTTGTGGGACTAAGCCCTTTACCTGTGGAATCTGATTCTGTCAGATTAGATAGTGTCAGAATTGAGCTGAATTCCCCGATGCTCTGCTGGCATCTGAGAACTGCTTGTTGGCATGGGGAAGCCTCTACACACATGCATTGGAACTGGGTCCAGGAACCCTTTTTCAAGTGTTATAACTTTATGAGGTTAAACATAATCCCCATGGTAATCACAAAGAAAGATACACAAAATGTATTAGAATTATAGAATATACACAAAAGGAAATAAGAAAGGAATTTAAACATTTCACTACAAAAAAATCAACTAAACTCAGAATACAGTAACACAGGAAATGAGGGGCAAAAAAAGATGTAAGGCACATAGGAAACGAATAGCAAAAAGACAGAAGTAAGTCCTTTCTTATTAGTAGTTACTTTAAACATAAATGGATTAAACTCTCTAACCAAAAGCCAGAGATTGACAGAATGGATAAAAACACATGATCCAAATATGTACTGTCTGCAAGAAACTCACCTGAGATACAAAGACACAAATAGATTGAAAGTGAATGAATGGAGAAAGATATTCCATGTAAATAGTAACCTAAAGAGAGCAGTGTGGCTATACTAATATCAGACAAAATAGACTTTAAATTTAAAAAAGGCTAGAGACAAAGAGGACATTATGTATTAGTAAAAAGTTCAATGCAGAAAGAAGATATGACAATTATAAACATTTACACATCCAGTGACAGACCATCAAACTATATGAAGAAAAATTGACAGAACTGAAGACAGAAATAGACAGTTCTACAATAATAGTTGGAGACTTCAACACCTCACTCTCAATAATGGATACAACCAGACAGAAGATAAGTAAGGACATAGAGGACTTAAACAACACAATAAACCAACTGGATCTAATAGCCATACAGAGAACACTCTATCCAACACAACAGCATATACTTCTAAAGTGCATATAGGACATTTTCCAGGCTAAACCATGTGTTGGACCACAAATTAAGTCTCAATAGATATAAAAAGATAGATATCATTTGAAATATCTTCTCTGACCACAATAGGATGAAGATAGAAATCAATAACAGAAGTAATGCTGGAAAGTTCACAAATTAGTGGAAATTAAACAATCCACTCTTAAACAATCAATGGCTCAAAGAAGAAATCACAAGGGAAATTAGAAAATACTTAGAGGTGAAGGAAAATGAAAACACAACATACCAAAACTTATGAGACACAGCAAAAGTAGTTTTAAGGGGGAAATTTGTAGCTATAAATGCTTACATTAAAAAACAAGAAAGTTCTCAAGGGGCCGCCCGGTGGCGCAGCGGTTTAGTCCACGCTTGGCAGCCCGGGGTTC